>DAKLCV010002471.1:0-44879 GCA_030247045.1 Colobus guereza | reverse complement strand
TTTTTTTTCCCAGTGTACCCTTCCCTTTTGGGTTACCATTGGTTTTTTATTTGCATTTCTCTGATGGCGGTATAGAGCATTTTTTTCTATTGGCTTTTAAATTCTTTTTTTTTGGATGTACTTTTCTTTTCCCATTTTTTGATGGGGTTTTTTTTTTTTTTTTAAATTTTTTTAAAGTTCTTTGTAGATTCTGGATTGCCCTTTGTTGATGGGTTAAAAATTTTTCTCTCATTCAAAGGTTGGTTTCCCTCATGGTAATTTTTTTTTCTGTAAAGCTTTTTGGGTTTTAATTAGATCCCATTTGTAATTTTAGCTTTTGTTGCCATTTTTTTGCTGTTTTAAACTCCCCCCCATCCTTTGGCCTGAATATCACTGGGTTTTTCTCTTGGGGTTTTATGGCTTTTGGTCTAATTTTTAAAAGTTTTTTATCCATCTTGAATTAATTTTTTTTGGGATGTAAAGGAAGGATCATTTCAGTGTTCTACATTGGCAAAGGTTTAACCTTTTTATTAAAGGGGGTTCCTTTCCCATTTCTTTTTTTTTGTCGGGTTTTGTAAAGATCAGAGGGTTTTGGATTGTAAAAGATCAGATGGTTTGATGTGGGGTTTTTTTTATTTCTGGGGGTCTATTCTGTTTCACTGGTCTATTCTCTTTTTTGCTACCAGTATCATCTTTTTTGTTTGTAGCCCATAAAAAGTTTAAAGTCAGGTACCCCTGTGCTCCTTTCTTCTTTTGGCTTAGGTTGTCTTGGAAATCAGGCTCTTTTTTTTCCCATATGAACTTTAAAGTACTTTTTCCCCAATTCAGTGAAAGTCATTGGTAGCTTGTGGGTATGGCATTGGTATAAAAATTGTATATTCATTTCTTAGATTTTTCCCTTCATGAGCATGGAAATTTTTTCCATTTTTTTATGTCCCCTTTTATTTCATTACAATTCTTTTAGTTCTCCCTTAAAAAAGTCCTTCCCTCCCTTTTAAATTGGATTCCCAGGATTTTATTCTCTTTAACCATTTGAATGGGAGTTCCTCTGATTTTGCTCTCTGTTATTGGGATATAAAAACGTGTTTTTAACATTGATTTTTTATCCCGAGACTTTGCTGAATTGTGTCCAAAGGGGATTTTTTGGGCGGAGTGGGGTTTTTTAAAAATACAATCTTATTAAACAGGGCAGTTTGGGCTTCCTTTTCCCCAAATTGAAAACCTTTTGTTTCTTTCTCTTGCCTGTTTCCCCGGTCAGAACTTCATATTTGATGGGGGGGTGAGAGGGCATACCTGTCTTTTTCCAGTTTTCAAAGGTCTTAAAGTTTTGCCCATTCAGTACAATTTCTTTGGGGTTTTTCATAAATAGCTCTTTTTTTTGGGGTTTTGATCAAAATTAATTTATTCAAGTTTTGAAAGGTCTTTGAATTTTGTTGGGCCTTTTTCCCTCTATTAGATAATCATTGATTTTTTTTCTTTATTCTATTTTTAATGATGGTTTTTATTGTTTTTCTATATTGAAAGCCCCATCCCCAAAGGGTAAAAACAATTTGGTGGAAAAACTTTTGATGCTGTGGATTCTTGATATTTTATTTAGGTTTTGCAGGGTTTCATCAGGGATATTTCTAAAATTCTCTCTTTTTTATATGTCTCCCAGGCTTTGGTATCAGGATGATGCTGGCCTCAAAAATAATTCTGGAGGTTCCCCCCTTTTATCTACGTTGGGAAATAGTTTCAGAGAAATGGTACCAGCTCCTCTTTGCCTCTGGTGATTTGGGCGTGAATCCGTCACCCTGGATTTTTTTTTGGTTGGTGGGCTATTAATTTGCCTCAACGAGCCTGCTATTGGTCTTTAATTTCAGTTCTTCCCGTTTCGTTTTTGGGGGGTTGATGTGTCCCGGGTTTTTCCTTTTCCTGGTTTTCTAGTTTATTTCTGAGGGGTTTTTTATTTTCTCTGATGGTAGTTTGTATTTCTTGGGGTCAGTGGTCATATCATTTAGTTTTATTTTCTTTGATTCTTCCCCTCTTTCTTCTTTATTATCTTGGTGATCCCGTCAATTTTGTTGTCTTTCAAAACCCAAATTTGGATCGTTGATTTTTTGGGGGTTTTTTTTGTCTCCTTTTCCTTTTTCTCTGATCTTTGTTATTTCTTGCCTTCTTTTGGTTTTAGATTTTTTCTTGCCTCTAGTTGTTTTAATTGTGATGTTAGGGGGTCAGTTTTTGATCTTTTGGTTTTTCTTTGGGGTTTTCTGGTATAATTTCCATCCCCCCTCTTTAAACATTCCCAGGATTCTGGGATTTGTTCTTTTTCTCATTGGGTTTAAAAAATTTTTTTTTCTTTTTCATTCATCCTTGTGTTTCGGGGAGGTTGTTCATTTTCCCATGCAGTTAAAGCGGTTTTGGTAAATTTTTTAAAATCCTGACCCGTTTGTTGGTGGGTCTGAAAGAAGTTTTTATAATTTCTTTCTTTTACATTTCTGAGGTGCTTTACTTCCCTTTGGTAATTTTGGAATAAGGGGATGTGGTGGAGAAATTATATTCTGTTGATTTATGGTGGAGAGTTTTTGGGGGTTCTTAGGTCCACTTGATGCAGCCCTAGTTCAATTCTGGATACCCTTTTTAACTTTCTTCTGTTGATCTCAAATTTTACGGTGGGGTTTAAAAGTCTCTTTTTTATTTGGGGTCTAAGTCTCTTTTCGCCCTCTCAGGACCTTTATGAACCCTTGCTCCTGTAGGGTGCATATTTATTTAGGATAGTTACTCTTCCTTTTAAATTGATCCCTTTATCATTGTAATGGCCTTCTTTGTCTTTTTTGATCTTTCTTGGTTTAAAATCTGTTTTAAGAAAATGGGTTTAACCCCTCTTTTTGTTTTGTTTTCCATGTGCTTGTAGATCTTCCTCCATCCCCCTTTTTTTACCTTGTTTTCTTCGTGAGATCTGTCTCTAAATTTGCCCCTATGGGTCTTTACTCTTTCAATTTGCCAGACTGTGTCTTTGTTGGAGCATTTGCCCATTTACATTTAATTATATTTTCATTTTGAATTTTATCCCGTCATTATGATGTTTGGGTTGCTCATTGTTGATTAGTTTCTTCCTAGGTTGGGGGTCTGTACAATTTGGATTTTTGGGGGACTGGTGCCAGTTGTTCCTTTCCATTTTAGTGCTCCTTAAAAACTCTTGTAGTGCCTTTGGGGAAAAAACTCCTTTGTTTTTCTTGCGGTTTTTTTTCTCCTTCCCTTTTGAAAAAAGTTTTGGGTGGATGAAATTCTGGGTTGAAATTCTTTTTTTTTAAAAATGTTGAATGTTAGCCCACTTTCTTCCATTAGTTTCCTGGAGGCCATTGTTTCGTGGGTTTCCATTTTTGGGGACCGACCTTTTCTCTGTGCCCTAACATTTTTCCTTTATTTTAATTTGGTGAATCTCCTTATGTGTCTTGGGTTGCTCTTCTGGGATATCTTTGTGCATTCTTTTTTTCCCAATCTGAAATTTGGGGCCCGCCCCGTGGGGTTTGGGAAAATTTTCCCGGTAATATCCTGGATATTTTCCAACTTGGTTCCATTTTTCCCTCCTTTTAGGTCACCAATCAGGGTAATTTGGTCTTTTCCAAATCCTATATTTCTTGGGGGCCAGTTCTTTTTATCTTTTTTTTTTTTAAACCCCTTCTCCCCTTTATTTTATTATTGATCTTAAACCTGATATCCTTTTTTTCACTTATCCATCACTAGTTGGCGTGCTCCTTAGTTCTGTGCCATGGTTTTCCCTCCATCAGGTCATTTAAGGACTTCCCCTACAGTATTTATTCTAGTTGTTTGTCTAATCTTTTTTAAAATTTTTTTTGCTTCTTTCTGGTTGTCCTCTTTTTTGCTGGAAAGGGGGTTTTTTGTTTTCATCATCTGAAGCCTTTTTTTCTCAACTCAAAGTCTTCTCTGTCTAGCTTCATCCATTGCTGCTGAGGCTGTGTTCCTTTGGGGAGGCGCTCTGACTTTTAGAATATTCAACCTAATCTGGTTTCTCCCCCTCTTTGTGGTTTTATCTAGCTTCAGTCTTTGATCTGGTGGCGTGCAGAGGTGTTTTGGGGTAGATTTCTTTTTTGTTTGGTTTTTTCCCTTTTAACAGTCAGGACCCTCAACTGCATTTTTGGGTTTTCCAGAAGTCCCCTCCAGACCTTGTTTCCCAGGATCACCAGTGGAGCTGCGGGCAGCTGGTTCAGATGTTTGCCATCTTTGGGGGCTTATCTCAGGGCCACTGGCTTATGGGGTGTCGTCACACCCCCTGGGGGGTGTCACAGTTAGTCTACTCTGGGGTCAGGGGCCCCCTTGGGATGCAGTCTGCTCCATCTCCACTCGGGGTGGGAGCTTTTTCTCTCTTCAGGCTATCAGACAAAGGGTGTTTTCTGCAAAATCTCTTCTGTCTTTTTTTTAACCCCCCCCCCAGGGGGGGTCAATGGGGGGCGGCCTCCTTGAGCTATGGTGGACTCCCCCCAGTTTAACTTCCCGCCACTTTGTTTTTAAGCCTCCAATGGCAGATGCCCCTCCTGCCTTCTGCTGCCCTTCATTCAGACCCGTGCCAGCGTGGGAAATTTCATGGGCTTGGGACCCTTTTAAAGCATGGCATATAATCTGGTGTGCCAGTTTGCTAGCTTTGGGAAAAGCTAGTTTTAAAGGGGTGGGGTGCCCCGTTTTTTCGGGTACCTTCTGTCCCTCCTTTGCTGGAAAAGGGGTTCTCGCCCCTTTTGCCCTTCCTGGATGGGAGTGCCCCCCTCCCCCAGGGCTGCACCCTGTCTGCAACCCCAGTGAGATAAAAACTCCTCATTTGGGGTAAAATCACCTGTCTTTTTTTACTCATGCTGGGGTGTCAGATTGGACTTTCCTATTGTCCATCTTGGAAACCTCCTAATTTTAATATCTTTATACTTTATTTAAAGGTCCTCTTTGGAAAAAGAAACCCATATTTACTTTAGATTGTTAGGGTTTCGGGGTGGGGGTTTGCCTGTAATCCCACACTTTGGGAGGCTGAGCAGGCAGATCATGGGGTTGGGATGGAAACATCCCCTAACATGGTGAAACCCTGTCTCTACTAAAATACAAAAAATTGTGGGCTTGGGGGGCCGGCCCAGCTGGAAAAACACTGAGGGGGGGAAGGTGTGAACCTGGGGGGCTTTCATTGAGCCAGATCAGGCCACTGCCTCTAAACTTGGTGACAGTGAGACTCCCTCTCAAAAAAAAAAAAAAAAAAAAAAAAAAATGTTCTTTTAAAACCCCTATGAAAACAAAAAAAAAAAGTTCTTTATATCTTGTTGATTGTCGATATACAAAATGTACAAAAAGTAGGAAATTGAACTTTTTTCCTCTTTGGTTTTTTTTGTGATAACATTTAACTCTTTCTTCCTTTTTTTCTTCTCTCCTTCCTTCTAGTTTGTAAACATAATAAAGCTGGAATTTTGGGCTAAAAGAAAACGGATATGGGTTAATTCTGAATCAAATGATATTCTTGAACATCAAACTCAAATTACAATTCCCAAAATAATAAGCATTTGTTAGAAGATAGAAGGCAGTGACTTTATAAAAAAAGAACAGGTTGGTGACCCCAGTACTACTCAAGGTAAAAGAAATGAGCTTCCTGCCAAAAGTAGGCCCCCCCTGTGGTCAACAAGATTTACAATGCAACGGAACAAAGAAAAGTCTTAAGAAATGATCTCTGGTCTTGGGTGGCTGTTGTACTACTAGTTTTTTTTTTCTTTTTTCCCATGGTGATTGTAAACTTGGCCTTTTTGGGGGTAAATGTTGCCAAAATAAACTTTTTCTTAGTTGGTTTAGTCCCCCTTCTCCCAATTCCCGGGGGGAAAAAACAAAAAAAACCCATTTATAAGATTGTTCTTCTCTTTAACGGAACTTATATTTAAAAATTTTGGGGAATTTGATGTCATTAGTTTTTGATTTACCTTTTTTTGCCTTTAAAAATAACCTAATAATTAGTATAAAAAACAATATTACTTTTTGCTTAAAATTATTCATAAAAATTTAGAGGACATAATCTATCTGTAGTTTAAAAAAGAGTTAAATAAGACTGTTTTTTTGTTTTTTTTATCCCTTCCCCTTTAACCGATTGGATTAAGTATGTTTGTAAAATTTTCCGAATCTAAATCCCTTTAAAAAGTTCCATCCTTATTATACAAACATACACATAATTCTTATTATATTTTAAAACTTAAATTTTATTCTTTTTTTTTTTTTTTTTTTTTTTTTTTTTTTATTTAGGTTTGGGGTAATGTAAAATGCAGGTTTTTTACATATGTATATTGTGCAATTTTTTGCCCCCATCAACTTCAGCACCATCAATTCATTTATATCGGGTTCTCCCAATTAAATCCCCCCCCTCCCATAAAAACCCCAGTGTGTGATTTTCCCCTTCGAGTAAAGTGATCTCATTGTTATTCCACCTATGAGTGGAACATCGGTGTTTTTTTTCTCTTCTTGATAGTTTGCTAATTTTCTGTTACCCTGGAAGACTAAAAATGTATAGTAATATAAAAAAGAAATTGAAATTTCCCTTAAAAATAAGACAGATATTTTAAAAAAACATAGCCCCAAATATATTTTAAAAAATATCAAAAATTAAAAATTTTTTAAAAAAACTTTTAAAAGAAAATCTTTTGAAAATATTATATTAAATTTTTTTACACATACACTTAATAACTATTTTTTATTCTTTTTTTAAGACAGGGTCTTTCTCTATCACCCCGGCTGGGTACAGTGGTCAATCATGGCTTATGGCCTTAAAAAATCCCGGACTGTATCCTCTAACCGATAGGTAGCTGGAAAAACAGGCATAAATACCCACATGGCTAAATTTTTTTTTATATTTTGTTTAGAGATGGGGTGTCACTCTGGCTCAGGCTGGGCTTGGGATCTGTCCTGTAGCAGTGTATTACTCCATACTGGCCTTTGGGTTTTTTAAATGTCCGTTCAAGGGGAGCTATTACCCCCCACATATCTTTCTTATTGACTTTGCTATGAATGGAAAAAAATTTATACTAAAATTTATGTATAAAAAAGTATTTGAAGTCAAATTTTTTCCCTCAACCTACAGTACTCTGTAAAACGTATCAAAAATCAAAGGTTTTCTAAAGATTATTTTTTAAAAAACTTGTTATATATGAAGAAAAAATCAAAAAAGGGACCTATCTCCATCTTTACCAGTAGAACCATTTGTATTTTGAGCACCATTTGTGAAT
Organism: Colobus guereza; assembly: GCA_030247045.1. Lineage (NCBI taxonomy): Eukaryota > Metazoa > Chordata > Mammalia > Primates > Cercopithecidae > Colobus > Colobus guereza. Next base: position 37,665 of record DAKLCV010002471.1, on the reverse strand, counting down.
TTCAGCTACTTGCCCTTAAAAATTTTTTAGTACTCTTTTAAAAACTTTTTCAAAAGGGAAAAGTCATTTTTAAATTCCTTTCTTTGATCTAAATCTAACCCAAAAATTGTATTCATCCCAAAACTTTATAACTTTTAAGTTTTCATAGCAAAGTTACATATTACAAAGGTTATAGCATCTTGGGGGTAATAGTAACTAATATCCTTCAAAGTTGTCCTTTCCTGGGGGCCTTTTCCTTCCCCTTTCCATATCTTAACCTAAATACTGGTTAGGCAAGTGTTCAAACTTGCGTTTTATCTTTCCTCTTTTGGGCTAAATAGCTATTAATACTTGGTAAATTAAAAAAATTTTTAAGGTAGAGGAAATCCTACTAAATTTTTAAAATTCCTAATTTAAAGGTCAGTCTTTTTAATTAGAACTATTTTCTCTAAATGTCTTAACTAGAATTTAAAAAAATTTTATTGGTTTACAACCTTCTTCTGGTACTTTTTTCTTTTTTCATCAGGAAAAAAGTGTTACTACTGATCAACCCTAAACCTCTTTTTTTCTCGAGGGGGTTGCCCTTTTCTGTAAAAAAATCTGATCTTGTGAGTATTTATTCAATGGAGAAAGGACCCCAGAAAAAAAAATATCTGTGTAAAAGTTTTTTAAAAATTTTTTTGATGTAACTTTAAATGAAAAAAAATTTTTTTCCCCAAAAATTAGAAAACAATCCCTTTCTTTAATTTATGATTAACTTTTACTTATCAGAACGATATATAGAACTTTTTTTTTTAAATGTGAAATAAATTTCCTAAAACTCAGTCATTTTATTCTACATCAGCAGTTTTTTTTTTTTTTTTTTTTTTTGTATGCTTAAAATTCCGTTGGGGGGAAGTGGGTTTTTGTATTTAAAATTTAAAATTCTGCAGATTCAACTCTAAACCATTCTTGATTAAAAATTTTGGGGAAGATAAAATTGTTTTTAAAATTGTACTTGGCTCAGGAAATATTTATTAAATATCTATATATAACTTGTTCTTTTTCATTTTGGAAAATTCACCTCTTCTATAGAAGAGTTGTTTTCCTATAATTTGAAACAAATTTTTTTTTCGGGACTGAAACATTCTCCAGAAACCCTCCCAGCCTTTTAGCAAAATAATGAAAAGAAAAGAATTTTTTTGAAGAATCATGAAATTTTTTATAATTAATGTCATGCTAAAATTCTTTTTTTGGAAACATATGGAAATTATCCCCTTCGTTTGAAATTTAAAAGATGTTAAAGCGAACCCCCCGTAAATGCAAAACAAATTTTTTTAAAAATAATCAACTCCAAGAAAAACTGTAACAATAATAGTTACTATTCTCTATGGTTCATAGTTCTTCCCTCAGCTATCTTCAAATATATTGCAAATTTTTTATATTTTTGAAACGAAATCCAAAAAAAATCAAATAGCTTAGAACTGTCCAAAAAAAAAAAGGCAGAAAAAAAAATTGTTATTTCCCCTGTTCAGGAAAGGGAAACTTCCCCCTGGAAAGGGCCATCTCATTTTTACATCAGCCTAGGGAAAAACATTTGGCTGAAAAGACACAACAAAAAAAGATAAAAAAAAAATGAAAAAAAATTGAAATTTCTGGGGAAAAAGCACTGCAGAAAGGGTTTGATTTCCTAGCAGTCAGCCCGAAAAGGGGTTGGGAAAAAAAATTGACTAAATTTAGCTTTATCAAAATGGTTCTCAAAACATGAAATCACACAAAGGGTTGTCAAAATTGAAATTCTGATTTGTGATCTGAAAACACACTTTGTAAAAGGGAGTAGAGGGGGAAGTGCTGAAATACTGCATTATTTATTTATTTATTTATTTATTTATTTATTTATTTATTTAATTTATTTATTTTAGTCAGAGTCTTTTTCCTCAGGCTGGTATGCCATGGTTCTGTCACAGTTCAGTACAGCCTAAATACCTAGGCTCAAGCAATTCTCCTGCTTAACTTGCTGAGTACCTGGCACTACAGGCATGCACCAGCATGCATGGCTAATTGAAAAATTCTTTGTAGAGATGGGTTTGGTATTTGCCAGGCTGGTGGTGAACTCCTGGGCTCAAGGTGATCCTCCTACTTCTATTTCCCCCAAAGTGTTGGGTGGTTACGTCATGAACCACCCGCTGGCTAGTAAAGATGTTTTAATAGCTGTAGGTCCTTTTCAGGATGTTTGATAGGTTTCTTGATATTTTCTCTCTTAAAATGTTTCCCCTCGTCAGTGTTTTATTTTTCAAAAAAGCTTTACTCAAGAATCAGGATGCACTATATTTACCTAGTAGTATAATTTAGAATATTTATTATAAATCTGAAACTAGATGATGATCTTGAGCACTGCTTTTTGTTTTTTAATTTGGTAGCTGTTTCAATAAAATAGCTCCTGAGAATAGGAAAAGTATATCATTTTCATCTGAAATAAGCTTTTGATTAAAGGTTAGTTTTTCCCATTAATGAAAAAAGGAGATTAAGATTCTTTCTTGCTACACAAATTATTTACATACTTTCCTGTCACTAGAAAAGAGGAGCATAAAGTGTTACAGCTTAATTCAGTGCTAGAACTATAACTCAGTTACTATACTTCCTAAAAAGTAAAGTGGTTTATTAATTTTAGCTGGAGGGAAACTGGGGAAAGTTCAGAGACAAATGAAGATTCTGCAGAATAACAACTCAGATTGTGAGAGAAAGTTCACTTGCAGAGTAACACATGAACTCATGTTGGCAGAAGCAAGCTAGAGTCTCTTTGAGAACTTCGGCCAAAGTAAGACATTAAGGTTAGTTGGTTTATTTTTATGGTGTTCAGGAACTACTGGCTGCTTATATAATGCTGCCCTTTATCTACAAAATAAATTCTTGCTCTATGTCTTTTAATGGGAATTAGTTGCTATAATGGCTGCTTGTTAACTGGCTCAGGTTTGTAAATTTTGATTTCAATTCAAGGATAAACTCTACCTTAATCTACCATATACTTGATCACAGGAATCTAGATGGCATTGGTTTTATGTTCACAGCTCTCCTGCTTAAAAAGCTCAAAGTTGCCAGACTTTTTGTTGGTCTCTGGTGTAGTTGGTTACGTGTCCTCTTTTGTTAATGGTGAAAAACAGCTGAAATGAAGAAACCAGTAGCCATAGTCAGTGTGGTTTGAAGAAAACACATTATAGAGCTCTACTATAAGGATTAAGTTATGACAGCTTGTCTCAATAACAAGTAAAAGCAGAGATCCTGGAAAGAGCTGCCATCCATCAGAGGAATTTGTCTGACTTTGTGGTATTGCCATGGGGTGTATAGTTGGAGTATTATTTTGATGGTGCTGGATCACCCTCATCATAGTAAACTCTCAGAACATAGGACAGCTGGTGAAATCGGTTCTTACTTGTAAGGTTTGTGTTTATTTTCTTACTTTTGAAATATTGGATTTAAATATAATAAAGTAGATAGCACTGTTAATATTTAGACTGTATTGATAACTGTGTAGGTACAGGTCTTTTGACACTTGTATCCTAGTAAGATTTTGAAAGTAAACTTTGTAAAATAATGACTTAGTTTATCCCTTCCCTGTTATAAAGTGGAAGTATGACTCAAAATGTATAGATCTTCAGGCTGATGTAGGATGATATACTGCCTAACCAGTGAGGATGACATTTGGGAAAATAATGTGGCAAAACCTGTGGAAGCACCTCACTTACATATAATTACAGTATAGTGAATATCTGGATCAACAGAGAATACTTACTTTATAGTAGGGCATTTGCTATTCTCTAATTATCTACTAAGAAACAGCTCTTGCTTTTAAAGGAGATTTCTGATCATAAATAAAGGGAGGAATTATAGTTTGAACAACACCTCATAGAACAATAAATGAATCACATAGCAGTTACTTCTTTTTGAGAGTTTTACCTATAGATTTACCTTTTAATGACATTATTTTGGATAATAAGGAAGAATATATACAGCAGAAAAAGGGAGGAAGAAGGTCTTAAGGAAGTAACTGCATTTCCAAATTCTTTAACTAAATTCAAGCCAGCTGGAACAGCCTGAAATACATAATGCCAAAGGTGCAGCAGGAGAACGTGGAAATGGAGAAACTAAAGAAGCTCACTGACCAATATGCACTGAGAGAAGAGGTAAATGGCATTTGGTTTGTTTCTGACAGCTGCTCACCAGTCCAAAAGCTACACCTACAAAGTAAAAACTCTTTCACAGGACAGTATTTTAGAACTTCTGTGTATGCACAGTGGAAATTACGTTTTCTTTGGAAAGAGTAAACACTTGTAAACAGAATGACTAAATTGGAGCATCACTTGGCCCAAGTGTCGGTGGAGTTGGATAAGTGAAGTGATTTCTAGGACATTGTACCACTTGTCTCCCAAATGATACTGGATTGTCATTATAGCATACAGATATTTTCTCTTATGCGTCTAATAATATAGATTTGGTCCCCAGATCCTCTTATCAGATTTCTATGACAATCTGAGCGATATAGATAGGAGAATTGTGCTATTTGTGAGAATAAGGAACCTACTAATTACCCATCACCTAGTCATATTGTTTGTGTAATCAGTGAAGTAAAAGTTTGTGGAGGACTCAATTGTTGAACCTGGTCATTGGGTTATTTTATACATTGATGTGGAGTTGTATGATGTCTAAATCAAAAGCAAATATGTGATAACCTAGCTTATTTGTTTTTATTTTTCTTTACTTTTAGAGGTCAAATATATAGGGTAAGATTTCCATTTCAAAGTTAATCCCTTTATTATACTTTAAGCTAGCAAGATATATATTGAAATCTTTATTCAGTAAATTAAAATTGGAAATAGAAAGTGACAATTTAAAATTAATAAACAATAAATATGCATATCAAAATGTTATTTTAATTTACACCCTTTCATGCTACTTTTGAAAATATTTTTCTTTAAGATTTTGAGTCTCTTTTAAAACCATTTTCCTCTGTTTCAGGAACGTTTCAAACTTATTGGAAGTTGCAGACTTATATAGAATATATCACTTAGCTTTGATTACCTTTTTGTTTCTACAACTCTTGTTTCATCTATTTTAAACAAATCCAAGATGTTATATCATTTGATTTATTACTTTCGAATATCCATCATGAAATAAGATTCTTTTTAGCCATAACCACTGAACTATTTTAGACCAAAAGGTTAAACAATTACTATGTAATCGCATACCTTGTCCTCTACTGCTTAAATATCTGTTACTTCTCTTTTCTTGATTGTTTATCAAGATCAAATAAGGTTTATACATTTTATTGTTTTAATATGTCTCAAGTCTTTTTAGGATGTAAACTTCTCCCCTTTTTTTTCCTGGGAATTATTTATTAAATAAATTTTTAAGCCTGTATGTGAACTTTTAAAATTTGGTTTATTTTATAAACATATTGTGAATATCATCAGTTTTTTAAAGGACCCTTTAAATTCCATTGTTTAAATAATGGTATTAAAAGCGATTAATTTTCTTATTTTATTTTTATTAGTTTACTATTTAGGTTTATATTATTTTAACTGTATTAAACTCTCCAAATTTGCTTAAGTAGCAGATTGGGATACATATCATTCAAATTGTACTACTTGTAAGTCTTGTTTAGATATTATAGTCTTTTTCTTTATCAGAAAATAATTGAATAATGATAAAATCAGTTGCACATTAAGACAGATTATCTGTTGCAGTCTCCTCAAAACTTAATTTTCACCTAGCATTTCTTCATTAGGAGGAATTCCTAACAAGTTTATTGCATATATGTAAGCACTTAACAATGCTAGCTTTTAAATAATAGGCGGTACGGTGGCTCAAGCCTGTAATCTCAGCACTTTGGGAGGCGGGGCAGGCGGATCACGTGGTCATGAGATCGAGACCATCCTGAGCTAACACAGTGAAACCCCGTCTCTACTAAAAATACAAAACTAGCGAGGCGAGGTTGGCGGCCTGTAGTCCCAGCTACTGGGAGGCTGAGGCAGGAGAATGGCGTGGCGGAGGCGGGACTTGCAGTGAGCTGAGATCCGGCCACTGCACTCCAGCCTGGGCGACAGAGGCGAGACTCCGTCTCAAAAAAAGAAATAAAATAAAATAATAATAATACAGGTTTACCAAATAGCTTCCATATGTACAGACATCAAGCACCTTATACAGTTTAATTATTGCATAGATTTGGACGCAACCTCAAGTTAGGTATGGTCATCCACCTTTACAGATAAGAAAACTGTTTCACAAGGAGAAAGCTTGTCTGGATCATGCAATAAGCTGAAGTTTCCTCAGACCATTTTTCATTTATCAGGCTATCTACAGTTAAGGAATTTCAGAAGATTTTGTGAACAAAATGTCCAGGAATTCTGTGTAATGATGATTTGATCTCCTCATCCATCTTTTTCTTGATAAAATATCAGCTTTTTTTTTCAGTGTAGGGCGAAGCAGGAAGCACAAATATTGTGATGGGAACTGTCCACTCTGATAGGAGTGGGGTGTGGGGCAGCAGTTAGAGGTTGTGCTCTTTCCAGTGTGGGATGGTTGCAAGATATCTTGTAGCCACTTCTGCAGTGACAGGGACAGACAGGTCAGTATTCTGCTTCTAGTGGTAGCAGCAGAAAAGAAGGGTAAGCAAGTTCTAGAATTTGTGTTATTTTTCCCCACTGTTTTTCTTTCTTTGGTTAGTGATGGAAGAATTCTGTTTTTCCTGTACAAATTAATAAAGCGTTCAAACATAAGGAATTACAACAACAGCTTGTAGATGCCAGACTTCAACAAACAGCACAGCTGATAAAAGAAGCTGATGAAGACATCAGAGAGAGAAGTTTGTAAGTTCTACTTCTTGAAAAACAAGAAAAAGATTGTAAAATTGTACCAAACCATTTAAAACAAACTCCTCATTAACATAGTACCAGGGCATACAATTTTATTTATTTCTCTCTAGTTTGGGATATTGTGTGTGGTGTCTGTGTGTGTGTGTGTGTGTGTGTGTGTGTGTGTGTGTGTGTGTGTGTGGAGGAGAATATATAAAGCTTTCTATTTCTCATAAATTTTCATATAGAAATTTACTGGAGATAAGATTAAATTAGTGGAAAAACAAGATAATTATTTCTTTCTATACAGTGGTCACCAATTTAAGAATTTTGCCAGTTATTAGGCAAGATAGGCCTTGACAGTTAGGGACAGTAAACTTGTGAAGTTAGTGAACTTAGTGAATATGGACTTCTACCTAGTGTTCACGTTTCATTTTAAATAAACATTTAAAAATTGGTAAATGTTGTTACTTTGATTGATTATATTCTGGTATAATTTTCTGACAGAATTATCTGTGTTTTAGCATTGTTGCTAGAATATGTGTTCAGATTTTGTCTGTCCATAATTGAGAACACAGAAAAATCTCATTTAATTATATGCATTTACTGGAAATGAAACTATATTCTATGAATGAAAAATTTGACAAATGATTTTAATAATTGGTGTATTACATTTTCTTCATTCAAGTGAGTAAAGCCCTGGTAGAGCGTGTTTGAATATTTAGTTCCTTCATGTTTTTCTCTTTCAAGCCTCTCATATGGAGATGAGTCTAGGGTTTGGAGAGATGTTTCAACATGTCTCTTCAGTGCAAACTGACAGTATCAGTGCACAACTAAACTTAGTTCACCTTTCAATTTAGTATACATTTTGTATATATCTATGTATATCTATATGTACATTTATGGTTAAAGGCTTATTTATATAATATGTGACATTTTACCTCAGAATTCAGTGACTGAATTTCATAGCTTACTATCATCTTTATTATCTATGTTTCTGAAAACTCAAATATAAACTAATCTCTTTTCTTCCTTTAGCTGTTCTTTTCCTTGGTTTTAAAAAGTGACAGAAACTAGGTCTCTATTTTCATTCTTTGCTGCATATTTTTTAACCTGCTCTTGTCTGTTACAGAGTTGAGGGCTTTCTAAATAACCTACATAATGTTAGGATTCTTAGCTGCATTTTCTCTCTGTATGTATAGATGTCCAGTTATTTTCATATAAAACACAATATTTCAACGTAAGTATTACAAACTTTATTATGCTTCTAGCTACTTTTTCTCCTTAAGCAATTATTCCTTCATTCCTAAGTGTTCACCATTAGACAAATAAGAGGTACAGTAGTTGGATGAGATAATTAGGTTGACTGTCATTTACTTCGATAATTACTGGAAGATTAAAATATCTATTAAATATTTTGACCATGTTTATAATTGTTATATTCTCTCAGAATGTTTCTGTTTCTAGTTGTTAAAGAAGCAACAGAATCGAGGCACAAATTGAAGAAATGGGAAAAAAGGCACAACTGAAAGAGCAGGTAACAACAACAGAGAATAGCAAATTTATTTTCTTTCTTCCAACTACAGACTAGAACAAGTTTGATCTCTTGTCCTCTTGAAACTTTCTATTCTTTTAGGGTGACCAATTCATTCTGATTTGCCTTGATTTTTCTTTTTTCTTTTATTTTTTTGGCACTATAAATAATTTTATTCATTTTCCTACTTCAGAGTTGATTGTGATGGCTGATTGTGAAGGCTATTTTGAAGCCTTCAGCTTTCCTCTATCCCAGATACTTTCTCTAAAACCTTTAGAATTTTGTCTTATGGGTAGCTACATGTATTCTTAAAATATTACAAATGCAGACAGTCCTCTTCCCAAAGATTTTATGTGTGATATCGCTTTCTAAAAAATATTGGGCTGTCTCAGTTTTCAGTGAGACACTCATAGTGTCCCATTCTATCTTTCCGTGCTTTTATTGTTTGAGATAAAGAAAACAGATACTTTCTAAGGAAAAGCAACAGAAATGTTATTGCAGAAAAAGTGTAGATATGTGTGATTTTCCAGAATATTGCAATGGAACATCTGTATTTTTTGTATGATGTGAAGCTCAGATTTAGGATACTGCAATAATAAGACTAGCTATTGCCTTAAAAGGGTATGTAGAGACAGGGATAGACAGTGTGCACGTTATTTGGAAAATTTTCTAAATCTCTGTGTACAGAAGAGTAATTTTCTGAATACAAATTTGGAAACTGGTTCATGTTGTCATTATTATGATATCATTTATTGAAAGATTGTCTGTCACTGGACACATTCACAACCAGTATCAATGAAAGACTTTGATATACAATATACTTACTTTGGAGGTCATGTATGTTTTGCGGCACATGCAAGAAATGGCTCAACATAGGGGACCTATACAGAACCTGTAACTCTTGTGGTCAACACAAGGTATGTAGATTCAAGGGATCGCGTATCTTAGTGTAATAAAGCGAACAAGATTTAACACAAATTCCAGAGATTGGGGTTTGCAATGAACATTCCATTCTCAATTGCAATCCTGGTTTGCTCCTCAGTTGTGAGCCTGCCATATCATCACCAGGAAGAAGTATCGATGATGGATTATAGCATACAGTAGAAGAAGTGTACCTTGTTTCCAAAAGGAAGTGCTGCTCCTAAAACAATAATCTTTTGATCAGTTTCTACATTTTTTTTACCTTTGCTCATTTAATTGCTATTGTTAGTCTTAAGTTGAATAAAATGAAGAGATTTTGGAGCAAAGTTGGAACAATAAGCACAGATCTATCTCAGAAGACAGCGTATTAACAACAACCAGTTGCAGAGTTAAAGTAACAAGTGATGAAATCAAAGCCATAAGATAAAAAGGATATTACCAAGAAACTTACCATTAACTGGCCTGATCTAAAAGTGAAAAAAAAAAAAACCTTTTCTCTCATTTTGTTATGACTTAAAGCTTTCAATTTCATAAAACAAAATAAATTCCATAAAAAAAGATGTTGTGGTTCTCACCTCTGAAAGTTTACTAATACCAACCTACTCTTCATAGACAAGAGTAGTTAGTTATTTATTTTGTATAATCATCCTTATAATGCTAAAATACACTAACATTGAAACTGTCATGCATCTTCATATACCCTTTGGAATGATGTTTATCTTTGGGAACAGTTTATCATGTAGCCATATTACATGAAGCCAGCCAGTTGATAAGCGTAAATTTAGGAGATGTTGAATATCAGAAGTCTGTTAGAACTTTCTATTATGTAGAAATTTTAAGCCCTTTTATATCCTACAATTGTCCATGTAAATAGAGATGAAAATTAATGTGGAGACGTTATAAATTCCCAGCTGGCTTTGGAAGATGTTCCTGAATGTAGGAGTAATTGATAATGCTGTAAAAGAAGTCACCAGGACTCTTACTAAATTCCTGCCACTCTGTTTCTCTCATTAATAAAGCTTCTTTTCTTCTATTTCTGTTAATCAAGAGGATTCTGTGATTTGTACCTTGAAATCACAGAATCCTCTGATCTTACTGAAATCAGAATCCTCGTTTAGCTACTATTTTTTCCTTTGCTGACACCTCTTTTGTGGTACCTAAATGTGGCTGTCTTTAAGAGTGTCTTATTTTCTGCTGTTAAAACATGTCTTTTCCCAGGATTTGTTAGTGATAGTCAGTCTTTGTACTGCCTTGATGCATTGTTTATAATCTAGCAGTGGAGGCAGGCCCAGGTGTGGTAGTGGTTGCCATTATGGCTATCCACTCTGGGCTACCACTGAACTTTCAGATGTGACAACTTTTATCTGGTTTCATCTTTATAAAATGGACCATAAGCCAAACTGCTAATTTCTACTGGCCACCACCACAAGAACAGCTCCCTCACTCTGCCTGAACCACTACTATTGCCCCAACTCGGGCAGATAGACTCAGAGCTCCGTCACTGTCTGCTAACAAATTATGGATATTCTCAGTTTGCTCTACATTTCTTATTTTTTTGATAAATATTAGATGTACATATTTTGGGGTACCTATGATATTTTGTACCTGAATACAACATGGGTGATAATGGGAAGACATTAAGTGAAATAAACCAGACACAAGATGACAAATATCATACATTCTTATGAGTAGGATCTTAAAATGATCACAGGAAGGTAGAGTATAGAATGAAACTGAAGATTGGAATGGTAGTAGAGAAAGGGAATGAAGAGAGGTTGGCTAATGGATGCAGCTATATGAATAGATAGGAGGAATAAGTTCTAATGTTCACTAGCAGAGTAGAGTGATTGTAGTTAATAACAATGTAATATTTGTTTCAACATAACAAGAAGAAAGAATTTGAAATCTGCAACATGTAGAAATGATAATATTCAAGATGATGGACATGCTGTTGATGGTTATTTGATCGTTAAACATTGTACACAAGTCCCTACGGTTCTGTGCCTGCTGTTTCTTTTTATCCTGGTCTATCCCTTATCTTTCTATATGCATGGTTTGGCTGCCATATAGCTCTCTCTTCTAGTTTAATATCATTGGTAACTTTGTTTGCTATCTTCAGCACCCCTAATGCTTCCCACCCCCACACTCTTTCCACACACACAGCTTGCTTCTAAGTACCTTCTTTTGTTATTCCCTCTGACTGAGGTGGGCTGGGTGCTGTCATTTCTCCTTTATCTTATTTAGGTGGTTCTGTTTAATATCATAATACAGCATTGGTGAAAGTTGAAGGCAATGTTTGTGAATATTCTTTATTCTATTTTACTTTTCTTGGGCAAAACACTTTATTCTTCTGGGCCTGTTTCCTGAAGATAATATAATTACATTAAGGTCTCTAAAGTTCCTTTCTGATCTAAAATGAAATCATTCAGCTCACTTTTGAAGCCCTAAGTCAGACTGTATGTATATGAAGCTTTCCCTAAAATGTGATTTCTTTGAAGTCCACTGTATTGACTCTAATGATGCTTTCACCCTACTCTTCTGAACCTTCTGTTGTAAGTATGAAAAAGGTAATTTCTGCTTGGTTTCTGCTGTTATTCTCCGACTTAAAATAAAATATCTGTGATGATGGGTTTAAAAAGAAATTGCTTTTGACCTCTTTTAGGTTATCTTTTTCTTAACTGTACTCTACTGATTTTCTCCCCCCATCGAACTATTCAGCTTCTGGTTTATTTTTCTGCATATATAAAGGAAAGGTTAGCCTTAATATTAAACTAAGAACTAGTTACCTTCAAGTAAGCTAAATACTCGAAAGGATGCTCTTTTTATGAAAAGTTTTTCAAATGTAAGGAGACTTGTAATACCAAAGCATTATGGTTATATGAAATTCACACTATAGCACTATACTTCAGTTTTATTACTTTCGATGGGTAGAGCTAATAAGTGATTTTACCTTTTGTTTGCTTGTTTGTTTTGTTTTGTTTTTGAGACAGAGACTGCTCTGTTGCCCAGGCTGGAGTGCAGTCGTGCAATCTCGGACTCACACTAACCTCCACCTTCAGGTTCAGGCAATTTGCCTACCTTAGCCTCCCAAATAGCTGGGACTATAGTCAGTTGCCACCATGCCTGAGCTAATTTTTGTGTTTTTAGTAGAGATGTGGTTTCACAATATTGGCCAGAGCTGGTCTGTAACTCTGACCTCCTGATCCACCCGACTTGGCCTCCCAAAGTGCTGGGATTACAGGTGTGAGCCTCCACCTAACTGTACATTTAACATTTACAGTTAATATGATTAAGACAATGAAGTTTCAGTGCATTCCAGTGGGTCATAAAAATTTCAGGGATATATTCTGCAGTCCAGGGAGTGGGTGTGTGCTTCTGTTCTTTTTCAGTCATTTATCAAACCTAATGTTTAATTACATTAAATTTTTTGAAAGTTACATTATTTTAAAATCTCTTGGGGTTTTAAATTGCTTTTCTGAAACTCTGAATATTTGATCATTTTTTTCTATAGCTTTTCCTTTATATGGATAAGTTTGAAGAATTCCAGACTACCATGGCAAAAACCAATGAACTTTTTACAGCCTTCAAGCAGGAAACGGAAAAGGTATCTACATATTTTTAATAGAATATTATGTAAAAAGTAATTGATATTAGATGCTATTTTAAGCATAACTATGGCCAAGCGTGGTGACTCACACCTGTAATCCCAGCATTTTCAGAGGCCAAGATAGTAGGATTGCTTGAGGAGAGGAGTTCGAGACCAGCCTGGGTACCATATTGCTACAAAAGTAGAAAAAAAAAAGGTGGCCAGACATGGTGGTGTGCAGTGGCAGTCCCAGCTACTGGGAGGCCAAGGAAGAAGGATTGTTTAAGGCCAGGAGGTTGAGACTAGAGTGAGCCATGATCATGTCACTCTTCAGCCAAGGTGACAGAGGGAGACCCTATCTCTGAAAGAAAAACCAAAAAAAGCATAATTGCTACTTATATGAGTTTATATTAATCTGATAGTATTTTTTCTTTCACCAGCTTATTCAGGCATTTGCCCTCAAATAGCCCCAGAATATTAATTATCATGACATTCTGAAGGCTTTTATTATAATTAAGAGAATTCTTCCATTAAGGACAGTTTGTTGTAGATCATTTTTGTTTGTCACCTCTCTTAATTCAGTTCTTTCACATACCCTTATATAAACTATAAATTTATATAAAATTATTTTAAACATCAGGCCAAGAAAAGTAGTGATACATTTTGGTAGGAATAGCTTTATTTCTCAGGACCTAGCTAAACCTGAAATGTCTTTACTCTGAAATTTAAACTATATATATATATATATATTCACAGTATACAAGATGTATTCTTAATACAAAATTTAAACTGTTTTTAAAATTAGGTGTAGAAAATGTTCTGGATTATTCCAGTTCAGGTACAGAGCTAAAATAGCAATTTTAAAGGCAGATTATCTGTCTCCTAAATAAACAGATAGCACTGTGGTTTTGGAACATGAACTCTGAAACTGATATCTAACACTTTGTGACTTCCTTAGAGGTGAGTCACTTGCCTTGCATTCCTATTTAAGTTGAGATTTTTTAAAAATGTGCTGATTGGGAATAGTACAGTAGTTATGTCTGGGAAATTCATAAGCATTCAGTATATGTTGGTCTTGATTATTATTAGATCTTATGTAATTGAGTTTAGTCAGATTTGAGCTAATACTTTTGTGCTATAGATGACCATATAACAAGTTGTTTCCATAACACATCTTTCCATGTCTTTCTTTTCTCATGGTTAAAAATAAAAGAGCAGAAACATCTAATATACTTCAGTCAATGCTTGGTTGTGTAAAATACTCAAATTACTATCTTCATTACTTTTTAGACTTAGTGATTTGGAAATTCATTGAGTAACAGATTAGTTCTGCCTGCCTATCCTTTCAGTTGTGACTCAGTGGGCGGGTGAAAATGTTAGATGGACTGTAGCATATGCTCACTGTTGAAGCAGAATAGAGTTTAAGTCCTTTTCTTGATAGTTGTAAAGATCACTGTAGTTCAGCACCTCAGATCTTCAGAGCTCTTCCATGGGTTTTATCGAGTTTGACTTGTGATACAGTTTTTGTGTTAACAAAGCACAGGATATTTGTTCTATCTTATCCTTATTCTCCTTAACATTGCCTAAAGTTTATCCTGAGGTATAAAGGGATATACCTAAAGTTTATCCTGAGTTTCTGGGGTTTGGTTCTTATCTATAGGTTCTTCCTCCCTTATTTTTGGACCATTTTGGTCTTTAGCAAAATGTGACATAAAGCAATCTTATGAATTGAGAGGATAAATGAAACTAAGCATTCAGAAATGTTAATATCTCTTTCCTGATTCTACCTAAATTATCTACCTCTAGTTGTTACACTGATTTGCTTTCAGATTCTTAAGCTACTTTGGGGCTGAGGTATATAAAATAATCTGATGGGTAGTTTATCATTTCTCAGAAACTCATGCACATCTTTTCATATACTTGGAGTAGGAGGTCTCACTACTGTTCACACACTAGTGTTAACCAAGAGAGTTCACCTACCATGTGCTCATTCCGTGAAATTAAGGACAACAAATTTGTTTTATTTTTAATGTGAAACTTCTGCTTTGGTTACTGCTGCTTTACCATAGGAGCTTCTGAAATAAGCTTTACTAACAAAGAGAATACCACTTAAACTCTTATAAAGACAGCACAGATATCAGCTGGTTGGAAAAGGTACAGTGATGGAGGAAGGAAGAACATTGTAAAGTGATTTCTGTGGTGGATCAGGAAATGAAACTTAAATTTAAATTTATGATTATGTTGATTCAAGCTGACAAAGAAAATTTAAAAAACTGGAAAAATGGTAATATGGTTGTACCAAATGGGAAAATAATAATAAAATACTTCTACAAATGGCTGAAGAGGTAAGAAGGTGTTACTGACAAAATAATGGTGCCACTTATTTCAGTATGAAACTAAGTCATTGTTTGCCTTAACTAAATAACCTCTGAAAGTGTGTCTTTACCTTCAGAATGTGTACCTGACAACTACAAGTTTATTTTATACTTTCATGCAGCGAGTTAGATTTTCTTGCATATGATTCTTCTTTGCCTCAACAAAGTTATTATCTCGGAGGTTTTGTTGTGAAAACTTTATTGTGTAAAGATTTTGCTTTCCTATATAGCAAAGTTGGTTCTAAACTCAGTCTTATCAAACCGACTTCCCTGTAATGAAGCTTTTGCTTCATTAGATTCTAGTGTTGCTGGAATTTGCCGTTTCTAGATATTCAAGCGATGCTGTATTCTAATTCAGATTCATGACTTTGACAGTCACTTGTTCTACATTTGAAAAGATAGCTTTATTCAGATTTTCCCTGAGAGCATTAATTGACTTCAGTTGCTTTTTTACCTTGATTTATTCATTTCCAAAAGGCAACTAAGTACATTTTACAAGTTTACTTTAAATATATCGAGATGCATACCATTTGCAGTCACTTAAGTTTTATTTTGTAAACGATTGGACTAATATAACATTTCATAGAAAATTTTGGACATGCTTTTTTCAGAAATGGTAGAAAGGAAGGAAAACCCATGTAAAAATACCTTTAATGAACTCTTACTGCTGGCATTTTAAAACATTTTCTCAAGTTATTTTTATTATACCCGTGATAATATTTATAGCAATAATTGTCATTTAGTGGTAGGTATTATAATGTATAATGAATTGATTCATTAGATTTCACAATTAACAGTCTACTCAGTCATCTATTAACTTCAGTAATGACATAAAATGACTAAAACTATTTATATGGGTAGAAAAACTGCAAGCAGATAAAAATAGCATCTTCCATAATAGTTGGATATGATTTTGTTTTTTGGTCTTTATATATATATTTTTTAGCTCTTTACTAAAGGCTTATTAGATGAAGAAAAAAAATAATATGACATTTTAATATCCTAGTTAAAACGACAGTTATCATTAGAAATGTTTTTTCAGAAAGCAAGCAGCTATGCATTCCCTCGGTGAGATTATTTTATATAAACAGGAAATTAGGCGGGCGTGGCTCAAGCCTCTAATCCCAGCACTTTGGGAGGCCGGGCAGGCGGATCACGAGGTCAGAATCGAGACCATCCTGGCTACGGTGAAACCCGTCTCTACTAAAATAAAAAAAACTGGCAGGCGGTGGCGGGTGCCTGTAGTCCCAGCTACTCGGGAGGCTGAGGCAGGAGAATGGCGGGAACCCAGGAGGCAGCTTGCAGTGAGCTGAGATCCGGCACTGCACTCCCGCCTGGGTGACAGGCGAGACTCCGTCTCAAAAAAAAAAAAAAAAGAAATTAACAATTATAACATTATCTTTGCTTCTATAGGAAAACTTACTCGCATTTTGATTAATAGCCTTCATTTCTTCTCTTACTAAGTCAACTAATACTTGAAGTCAAAGGTCCATTTGGTTACTTTACGAAAATAGAGATAATTTTATTACATTGCATAAGGACAATTTTAACTATTTAACATAGCACTGTATAGTGAGGTTTAGACATGAATACAAACAACTTTTTTTATGGCTGAATTTACTCAATTTTGGATACAGTACTAATGATATTTAGTAAGGCTACATAAATCTTTTTTCTTACAGAAACTATTACGTGATAGAAATTGTAAGGTTTTCAAATAAAATTGGAGCGATTAGAAGCTGTACAAGGCTCTTCAAATGAAGGAATGAACTCAGTGAGAGTGGAATTCTGAAAGGCAAGCCTCTGTAAAGTGAGCAATTTAGCAGTTGCCTGTAATGCATTCCTTGTGACCTGGTTCTTCAATATATGAACACTTCCTCTAAAAGTGTCAGGAGTCCACTTGGAGGCTGACCCCAAAGGAATGAATAGAAATGCTACTCAAGGTCCTCTCCACAGGATCTCTAGGCATTGATTAAGATGAAGTATGATCATTGTACTGATGGATATATTTGTGATATTTCTCTTTTAGTTGTAACTATTGGTTTTGTATGAAAATTTCCTCTACTTTTCTACCATATCTGGTTTTTTAGAACTACTGGACTGTATAGTACACAAACTTCTTACCAATTTCCCCAACAATGTTGCACATCAGCCTTATTTTCCCCTTTATTGGAGCATGTTTCATTGCCTTGTGCTTTCAAAATGTATGTTTGTGTATTTATTACCTTAATTTGAGACTTTTATTATGGTTTCCTAGTGTGATGAATACTACTTAAACTCTGGGCCCATAATAATATGTAAAAAAATATGAACTGATTAATATTGTCACATCATTTAAATGACAGTAAAACTCAGTGGATTAAAAAAACATGGCATATTTGATTCAGATCAGTTTTAACAATATTTATATAGATTGCCAAATTGATGTGACTGTAAACCTTGAATTCCTCAAATTGGCAGAATATATTATATATATATATATCATTTAAATGTACAGATGTTGAAAACAAAACAGTAGCATATGCAAAGTTATTGGACCAATAGGCATAATGTTTATGAAACTAAAATTGTTCTTTATTTCAGGTTACAATTATGTTTAAGTAAAAAAAAAAATCAATAATCTAACTTGCATGGAAATTCTGAACTCTTTTTTCCCTTTAAATTTTTTCTTTTATTTCAGTTTCTCATACAGCTAAATAGTTTGACATATATTATCTCATCAGTTTGTGGTCTAACAGAGTGAAAATAAATTTTCCAGTACTTAGAAATATGGCACAGGAAAAAGTCCATGTGAGTTACATACACACTTACCCTAGTGACTATGATAATCAAGGGGCAGATGCAGAGGAAAATAAGTTAACATTAAATTTTACAGATTTTATTCTTTGCCAGAAATTAAAACAAAATACTCACCTTCCCGTTACCCCAGCTTTTATCAGTATTATTCAGCTACAAAACAGAATACTGGACCCTTTTCAGGAGATGAAGATACCTTATATCCCCTAAGGTTAATACCGCAGGCGTTTTTTATCAGAACTCTTTGATGTAAGCTCTTAATTTATACTAAGGCAATTTCTTAGGCTGTGAGACTTCTTTGTGGTACTTGTTTTGTGTAAAGGTAAATTTTGGGAGAAAGCAATGTGATTGACAGAACTTGGTCTATTTTTTTTGGCATACTGTTTATGTTAGATATCCTGTGTTATAACACAGTATTGAAGATCTGGATTGTATTTTAATTTGCTTTCCTTTCAGAATTATTCCTCTAGTGAGTGGAAACAACAACAAAATGCAAAGAACCTTTGCAGAAGATTCCTTTAAATGGCTCTGGTGCCCAGTATCTGCAGTGTTCTAGAATAGGGTTATCAAAACTCTGTTTGCTAAGGCTGCAAATTGACATATCCATAAATGATAGAATCTGACCCTGTTTTCAGCCCTGTTTCTGGACACTTTGCTGACCAAGAAAATGTTTAAATTTCAGATCCTTAAATTGTTTTGTTGTATCATTCTGGGTTGTAATATATGTATGCGGGAGGGAAATTTCCCAAACTATAGAAAAACAAAAATATAGAATGACGAGTGTGTCATCTTCAGATGTGTATATACATTTCTTGATAATGAGACCAATATTTCTAAGTTAATGGAACTGTTTTGTACACCTGATAATCACAGTTCACTTCTTGTATGTTGGAATTATCTACCTCTTTCAAACTGTAAATAAAATATCTGTGAAAAAAAATACAGTACTGATAAACACACTGCTTTGTTTTCATCTCCCTCTTTTTAAGGATATGATTTTGTAAGGCAGTTAAATCTCTTTTTCAGGGCTTAAATGTATTTTTTTAAACTAGTATGAATCTTATTTTATCTACTCAACTTTGTTCAACTAACTAAAGATATAATGGTTAATATAGTAGCCTCTGTGTATTCTTTATTATGAAAGTCACCTTGACTGTTTAACAGTCAAGTTCAAAAAGAACTATTGGAAAAGTTGCTGTTTCTCAAATCTTAAAATGTAGTTAATAGCACAAATTAAATATGCATTACCATGTGGTTAGTTGGAAAAAATAATTTCATTCAGTCAAATCTGTGTTACATGGCCACCCCCAGACTGCCCTTTATAGTAGGTGACTTTAAGATTTCTATAGTTTCACTTCTAGCAAGACTTTAAGAATCACAATGCAAATTTTCTACTATCAGTTAACCTTAGTCTATCAAATTTACTTGGAACTGAATGATATAAGCAACAGGTGATACTTGTATAAAAATTTCAGTGTCTTATTATCAAATTTGTCATCAGTGAGTAAAGTTAATATAACATTATGTAAACAATTAAATAGCTTTTTCTTCTAGACCAGGGATTCAAACTCCCAACTGGTAGTGATCATGGCCTGTTAGGAACCAGGATGCATAGCAGGAGGTGAGCAACAGGTGACAGAGTGAAGCTTCATCTCTTTTACAGCCACTCTCTTTGCTGGCATTACGCCCGAACTCCACCTCCTGTAAGATCAACAGCAACATCAGATTCTCATTGGAACACTAACCCTGCTGTGCATTATGCATCGAGTGATCTGTCTCGATATCCTTCAAAAATCTAATGCTTGATATTCTGTCCCTAAATGGGACTGTCTGGTTGAGGGAAAAAAAGCTCAGGGGTCCCACTGATTCCTATATTATGGTGAGTTGTATAATTGTTTTATTATGTATTCAATGTCATATAATAGAAATAAAAGTGGAAAATAAATATATACATTGAACCATCCCCAAACCATCCTCTGCCTCCAGCCCTCAACTGCCTGTCTGTGGAAAGTTGTCTTCCATAAACCCATCCCCGCTGCCAGAAAGGGTTGGGACTGCTATTCTAGACAACCCTGAAGGAAAGCAAGTTGAGGCACTTTTAAAGATCAAAGTAATGTCATGGAAAATAGAAATGGGAAAATAGAAATAGGAGGTTAAGAATCAGTTTCATTAAACAGCCATTAAATAGGAAAAACTTCAACTCTTTTGAACTCTGGAATCTATACAAGCAGAGACCCTAGGGCACCACTTAGTTTAGAATGAAGGACTGCTAAAGCTCTCTAGGGATTGTGGCATTTGACTATCTGCCTACTATCCCACATCGTCACCTTGGCAATAGTTGTGGAGACAGCGGACCACATTACTAGTGTAGCTTACTGGCTTAACAGCGTAATGAAATAAGAACATGAGGTTAATTTAAAAATGAACAAGATAACAAAATTTGTTGAGTGTAGTAAAGGAAAAAGCAATGAATATTTGTAAGTACTTTATAAGATGAAAAGATCTTCAATTAATAGCATGTTCATACCTTAGGAAAGCAGGAAAAAAGCAAACTACTAGCTACAGAGAGGAAATAAATATTAGAGTATAGATCGTGAAGCAGATAATATGAAAATAAAAGCATCTATGAAATCAATGGTTCCTTCTTGGAAAAGAGCAAAGTTGTCAAACTAGCTGAACTTCCGAAAATGAAAGGAGATGTAAATAAAAAATCAAGAAATGAGCATTGGGGACATTACTACTCACAATAAAATGGCTTTAAGAAAATACTATCGAGCCAGGTGTGGTGCTCACACCTGTAATCCTAGCACTTTGGGATGATGAGGCAGTGGATCACTTGAGCTCAGGGTTCAAGACCAGCCTGGGTAATATGGCAAATCCCTGTCTCTACAAAAATACAAATTAGCCAGTGGTGATGGATGCTTGTAGTCCCAGCTACCTGGGTGGCTGAGGCAGGATCCCTGAGCCCAGTATTTAGGGCTACAGTGAGTCGTGATCCTGACAGTGCACTTCAGCGGGGGCAACAGAGGATGCTGTCTCAAAACAGAAAATACTTTGAACAATTGTATGCAATAAATTAGATAACTTAGATGAAATGTATACATTCTATTTTATATATTTTAAGTTGTAGAATTTTATGTGCAGAATGTGTGGAGTTAGTTACATAGGTATACACGTGGCATGGTGGTTTGTTGCACTTCATCAACCTACATCAACATTAGGTATTTCTCCTAATACTATACCTTCTCTCCCCCCATCCCCGAGAGGCTCTGGAGTATGATGTTCCTTCCGTGTCCATGTGTTGCATTGTTCAACTCCCACTTGAGTGAGACCCTTCCCTTCCTCTTTCTTTTCCCTTCCTCCCTTTTTATCCAGGTGGGTCTCCTTGTCACCAGGCATTCAGTGGCGCATCTCAGCTCACTGCAAACTCTGCTCAAGTTCAAAGCAATTACTCTGTCTCAGCCTCCCAAGTGGCTGGGACTGCAGATCCGCATCATGATGCACAGCTAATTTCTGTATTTTAGTACAGACAGAGTCTCACCATGTTGAGTTAGGATGGTCTCGATCTCTTGACCACAGGTGATCCACCTGCCTCGGCCTCCCAAGTGCTGGAATTACAGGCATGAGCCACTGTGCCTGGCCTTGGTTTTCTATTGTTGTGTTAGTTTGCTGAGAATAATGGTTTCCAGCTCATCCATGTCCTAGGGACATGAACTCATTCTTTCATAGCTGCATAGTATTCAGGGTATATATGTGCTACTTTCTTTATCCAGTCTATCACTGATGGGCATTTGGTTGGTTCAAGGCTTTGCTATTGTGAATAGGGCTGCAGTAAACATAAGTGTGCATGTGTCTTTATAGCAGAATGATTCATGATCCTTTGGATACATACCCAGTAATAAGTTGCTGGGTCAAATAGTATTTCTGCTTCTAGATCCTTGAGAAATTGCCACACTGCTTTCACAATGGGTTGAACTAATTTACTCTCACTAACAGCGTAAAGTATTTCTATTTTCCATGCCTTGCCAGCATCTGCTGTTTCCTGATTTTTAATATTTACCATTCTAAACATGAGATGGCATCTCATTGTGTTTTGATTTTCCTTTCTCTAATCACCAGTGATGATGAACTTTTTTTCATGTTTTTGGCTGAATAAATGTCTTCTTTTTTGAGAAATGTCTGTTTATATCATTTGCCACTTTTGATGGGGTTGTTTGGGTTGTCTTTACCTGTAAATTTGTTTAAGTTTCTTGTAGATTCTAGATATTAGACTTTTTGTCAGATGGGTAGCTTAGCAAGTTTTCTCTCATTCTACATTGCCTGTTCACTGTTAGGATAGTTTCTTTCACTGTGCGAGCTCTGTGTTGAATTAGATTCCATTTGACAATTTTGACTTTTGTTGCCATTCCTTTTGGTGTTTTAGACATGAGTCTTTGCCCATGCCTGTGTCCTGAATGGTATGTGCCAAATTTTCTTTATCAGTCTATCATTGATGGGCACTTGGTTGGTTCAAGTATCTGCTATTGTGAACAGTGCCACAATAAACATATGTGTGCATGAGTCTTATTGTAGCATAATTTATAATCTTTTGGTTATATATTCAGTAATGGGATTGCTGGATCAAATATACTTCTAGTTCTAGATCCTTAAGGAATAGTACAAAGTCTAGCACAGAAAATCTACAGGCCATGAAACAGACTGAATTAGTGATCAAAATACTCACACTTCTGGGCCCCATGGCTCATGTTTATAATCCCTGCCCTTTGTGAGGCTGAGGCAGGTGGATCTCTTCAGCGTGGGAGAATGAGGCTGCAATGCTCTGAGATGACACCACTTCACTCCAGCCTGGGTGACAGAGTGGACCCTTTCTCACAAAACACACACAAAGAAACAAAAATAGACCTTCATGAAACTGAGACCAGGTACTTCAATGTCCAAAAATAGAAATGGAGTGAAGACTTCCAACCTCATTCTATAAAACATTACTCTGATAAAAACAAATAAACTTCATGATCATATAGATTGATACAGAAAAATCATTTTAAAGTGCTATCCTTCCATGACTAAAAACACTCAAAAACTAGAAGTAAGGGGAACATAGGAACTTTCTTAACATGATAAACCCTTCCTCAAACATGCCTCACTGCAGCCTTGATCTCCTGACTCAAACAGTCCTCCTGCCCAGCCTCTCATGTAACTGGGACTACATTCATCACCACCATGACTGCTCTCATTTTTGTTGCCACGCTTGTCTCAAAACTCCTGTAATCAAGTGATAATCTACCTCAGCCTCCCAAATCCTGGGATTGTAGACATGAGCCATCATGCTTGGTCAAAACATTTATAAAACACAGTTAACATTTAAGATTTACATAACTATAGGCACCCTGTGTTGCATGCCTATATCAAAACATCTCATTCCCCATAAATATATACACCTACTGTGTAGTAACAATTTTAAAAAATGTAAAAGCACAATTAACATACTTGAACAACAGTCTTCCCTAGGGTTAGAGCAAGAAAAATCTCTTTTTTTTGAGTATTTTACTGATTTTCAAGTTTTTAAAATTACAAACACTACATTCTTTTATAAATTACCATTAGTGCAATAAATGAAAATGTAACTGTAAAATTGTTATCATCCTCCTGTCCTCTCCCTCTCAATCATAGAGGCCTCCTGTAAGGACACCCATTTTACTTTTACAAGACATACAAGTGTTTCTAGACACTAGAAGCCCTAGGAGTTAGGCCAGAAAAGATGTGACATTACCATATATTTCTGTCTTTATATACCAGCAATGAAATTTGTGAAAATTTCAAAATTGAAAATTTAGAAAATAATTTGTTACAATGTTTGAGAATAACATATACTCAAATAAATTTCACAGAGGTTAATGACTTATGCGCTGAAACTACAAACAGAGCTGAAAAAATTAAAGAAGTCCTTAAGTAAATGGAAAGATATCCATATTCATAAATATATTATTTACAATCTAAAGGCTTTTAGCATAAAAATGGAAAACTCATCCTCAGAATTATATAGAACTGAAGAATCCCAAATAATCAAGTTGAAAGACTCACACTTGATTTCAACACCTACTACAAGCCAGTAATTGAAATAGTGCAATAGAATAAAAATAGTCATATAAATCAATTTAATAGAATTGATAATGCAGGACAAACTCGTCTCTCTATACTAATTGATTTTCAATAAAGGTGCCTAAGATAATTTGATTAGCATTGGCACTTCTAGAAATGGTGCTGGAAGAAAACTTTATGTAAAGAATGACATCATACCTGTTTCTTATATAATTAAGGTGACTCAAAAACCTAGATGTAACAGCTAAAACTATACAATTAAGAATTAAACATAGGATAATATATGAAGAATAAAATCTTTATGTCCTTGAGTTTGGCATTAAATTATGTTATGACACCAAAGCATGGTCAAATAATAATAAAATTGAACCTCAAAATTAAAACTTTGCTGCATCACAAAAATTAAAAAGTAAGTAGACATTTGGAAATGTTTTGTCTCTTTTAACAATTTATGTCTCATAAAATATTTATGTCTCCTCTATAAAATGAGATAAAATATTTCATTTATATATCTAATAATATAGTATACAATATAAAAAAAACACAAAACAATAAACTTAAATTAGGAAAAATAACGAAAGATTTCTGAAAAGATGATTCAATAGGTTAGAAAAACACATGAAAAGATGTTGAAAATTAGTAATTGTTAGGAAAATACAAAGAAAATAACTCTTTATTAATATTTCATTTCTTGTGATGACAGTAAAGAACTGCTCAAAGAACAAACATAAGTTATTCTTGAATATTTGAAGCAATAATTTTAAGAAAAAAAAGGACTTAGTAGTTAATTTAATGGGAATTGCCTACTACTTGCTTTTTTAAGATAGATATATTTCTTAACAACATTTGTTCTATCTAAAATATTATACAATAAAGAAAGCTCTTTTAAAAAAGTGCTGGAATTGGGATAACAAATGATATCCTTATTTCTCCTTGCTTTTTGCATTTGTAAATCAAGCTTTCATGATTAATTACATTAAATGGAAGTTTTTTTTTTTATACTTTAAGTTCTAGGGTACATGTGCATAACGTGCAGGTTTGTTATATGTATACTTGTGCAATGTTGGTGTGCTGCCCATCAACACGTCAACACCCATCAATTCATCTTATATCAGGTATAACTCCCAGTGCATCCCTCCCCCTCCCCCTCCCCATCATAGGCCCTAGTGTGATGTTTCCCCTTCCAGCCCAAGTGATCTCATTGTTCAGTTCCCACCTATGGTGAGAACATGTGGTGTTGTTTCTGTTCTTCTGATATTTTTGCTAAGAATGAGGGTTTTCCCAGCTGCATCCATGTCCTAGGGACACAAACTCATCCTTTTTAGCTGCATAGTATTCCATGGTGTATATGTACATTTTCTTAACCCAGTCTGTCACAGATGGACATTTGGGATGATTCAAGCTTTGCTATTGTGAATAGTGCTGCAATAAACATACGTATGCATGTGTGCTTGTAGTAGAACAGTTTATAATCCTTTGGGTATATACCCAGTAGTGGGATGGCTGGGTCAAAATGGTAATCTAGTTCTAGATCCTTGAGGTGCCATACTCTTTTCCATAATGGTTGAACAGTTTACAATCCACCAACAGTGTAAAAATGTTCCCCTTTTTTCCATCCTCTCCCCACCTGTTTTCCTGAATTTTTTTTTTTTTTTGGGGAGAGTCTGTCTGTTGCCCAGACTGGGTGCGGGGGCGGATCTCAGCTCCTGCAAGCTCCGCCTCCTGGGTTTCGCCATTCTCCTGCCTCAGCCTCCCGAGTAGCTGGGACTACAGGTGCCGCCACCTCGCCCGGGTAGTTTTGTATTTTTAGTGGAGCGGGGGTTTTACCGTGTTAGCAGGATGGTCTCGTCTCCCGACTCGTGATCACCGTCTCGGCCTCCCAAAGTGCTGGGATTACAGGCAGGCCACCGCACCTGGGCCTGTTTTCTTCCCATGATCCTTTCTTCTCTGACTCCCTTTATTGTTACCTTGACATTTTATTTTCATTTCTAAAGCGTTATTTTCTTTGCAATTTTAATTGCTTTGACATTCTGTTAACTGTTGTGCAAAGTGTCAAGGCAGGACACTTGATTTTATAGTCACCTTTGTTTTTGACTCTGGGATGCCAAGTCATGTTGTTCAATGACCCAACTTGGTCTTGGGTTCACTGTTTGCTACCACTGGTGCCCCAGAGTTCTTGGCATTTGGGACCCTCCTTGAGAGAAACTCAGGCTCTGTTTTATCACTTTTATTGGTTCCCCCTCAGATGCCCTGGGGTTTCAGCATGACATTCCATGTAGGTTTTTGGGAGTTACATAGACATTTTTTGGGGGGAATATTGATCTTTCCTTTTCTTTCTGAAATTAAAGTTATTTTCATAAAGCCAGTTGCAGGCCCTTTTGTTTTCTTCCTGCTGTCTTTCTCAACCCCTCTTGGTCAAGGCTTTGGGGAAATTTTCCCAGGTCCCTGGCCTGATGGATGGTTACCTACAGTGGTATACAAGTGGCCATCTGAATATTTTATAGTATCTCTGCTGCTGGGTGATTCACTGCTAAATATGGGCCTTGGGTCTTCCCTTAGGCAAAACTATTTACTCTTTCACTTCCTCCTCCTTCTTCAGTCACATTTGTTTAAAGCTCTCTGCCAACTCTTGCTCTTTGTGGAATTTGGGTTTCAGCATCCCAAATTTCCCATTAGTAGCTCAATCACTTTTATAACACCTTTATATATTTTATTGAATTTGGGGCGGAAAAAGGAAAAGTAATGAAATATTTCAAAGCGAGCTAACTAAACCCTGTAGTTCCTTAAGGTGATCTGTAAAAGACTTACTGATGTAGAGTAAACAAACCATCCTAAAGGGAACTTGGCACTAAGTGTTTTAGACAAATGGAGTCTCAATTATTAGCCCCTTACTACTGCAATTATGTTTGGGTTCAATACAAAGCAATCCAGCAAATTTGGCTAGCATGGTTCTTTATATTAAAACGAAGCAATCAGATTTGCTTTGTAGAAAGGAAAAAGGGGAAAGACCTTTCTTATGTGCGGCTTTTGGCCTCTATCAGGATCTAAACCTAAGAGCTAGCTATAGAATATCTGCTGATCTCTGACACCCAGGGTGCATCAGATATCTTGGACCCCCTCTAGCTCCCCCCTGGATGCCTGGATCTTGTCTTCAGGGTTTCCTCAGTCCCTAGTTCGAGGGCACTAGTTAACCACCCAGGATTTCACCACAAGGTCCTGTCCCCCCTTCCTTTGTCAAACAAGCATTTATACCTCCACTGTCAAAGGGAGTAAGCCCACCAGTACTGCAAAGGTTGAGGTCCATGTTAGTCCTCAAAATCAAACTTTTTCTATTTGGGAATAGCTATAGAGACAGAGGAACAACTGAAGTATATGTACTTTTTCATTCTGATTTTGCTATATCAAGGAAGAAATTGCTCAGTTTTCAGAGCATTTAGGGAATTTTGTGAGGAGTTTGTAGAGTTGCAATATCCTCTGATTTAACAGCTCAACATGCAAATATTATTATTATTATTATTTATTATTATACTTTAGTTCTGAGGTACATCTTGCAGGTTTGTTACATATGTATGCATGTGCCACGCTGGTGTGCTGCCCCCATTAACTTCATTTACATTAGTATCTCTAATCTCTCCCTCCCCTCCGCCTCCCACATATGCCAGTGTGTGATGTTCCCTTCCTGTGGGTGATCTCAGTTCAGTTCCATCATGGTGAGAACATGCAGTGTTTGGTTGTCGGTTCTTTTTGATGGTTGCTGAGAATGATGGTTTCCAGCTGCATCCCTGTCTACAAGGACACAACTCATCCTTTTTTGCTGTCATGTAAATACTACTCCTTGACTGTAGATGAATAACAAAAATTCCGGTCTCATGTATGCATACATCTTGGGAAAGGCTGTGTAACAATTCATGCATTTATCATGTGGGAGGAGATGCAGTTCAGATCTAGAAGTCAGTGGGATTACTAGAAAGGTCTCAGATCTCAAATGTGGAAATCAAAAAACTTGTTTAGCTGAAAGAACAATGTTGTGATTATGTCAATTAATTTGATAAAAGTGAAAAATAATGACGACTCTGTCTGGCAGCTTTGAGAGAGAAAGTGGATCTCCCACACGGGTTGAGATCTGAGAAGGGACAGACTGCCTGCTCAAGCGGGTCTGACCCCTGGGGTGGCTAACTGGGAGACATCCCACACTAGGGGCAGTCTGACCCCACACCTCGGTGGAGTACACCCTGAGAGGA
The DNA here is from genome assembly GCA_030247045.1 of Colobus guereza. Lineage (NCBI taxonomy): Eukaryota > Metazoa > Chordata > Mammalia > Primates > Cercopithecidae > Colobus > Colobus guereza. Next base: position 9,307 of record DAKLCV010002471.1, on the reverse strand, counting down.
GCTTCAAAGCAAGAATCAACAGGTACACTCCTGTTGACAATATTCTATCGCACCTCTGCTGATACCCAGGCAAACCAGGTCTGGGTGGACCTCAAGCAATCCCCAACAGACCTATAGCTGAGGGTCCTGACTGGCAGAGAAAACTATCAAACAGGAAGGACACCTATCCAAAACCCCTAGTACATCACTCATCAAAGACCAGAGACAGATAAAACCAAAAAGATGGGAAAAAGCAGGGCGAAAAGCGGGAAAATTCAAAAATAAGCATCCCCCCTGCAAGGCGCAGCCATCCCCAAACAACAGATCAAAGCTGGTCAGAGAATGACTTTGCGAGATGAGAGAAGAGAGCTCAGTCCATCAAACCTCTTAGAGCTAAAGGAGGAATTTGTACCCAAGCGCAAAAAACTAAAATCTTGAAAAAAGAGTGGCAGAATTGGCTAGACTAATTAATGCAGGAAGGTCATAGCGAAATGACAGAGATGAAAAACCCTGAAAAAATCGTGACAAATGCCAAGCTTCAAGTAACCGACTTGATCAACTGGAATAAAGATATCAGCGATTGAGGATCAAATAATGAAATGAAGTAGAAAAAACCAAAAGAAAAAAGAAAAAAATGAACAAAAACCTGCAAGGTATGGGATTATGTAAAAGGCCAAATCTACGTCTGATTGGGTGCCTGAAAGTGAGGGGAAGATGGAAGCAAACTGGAAAACACTCTTCAGGATATCATCAGGAGAACTTTCCCAACCTAGTAGGAGCCAACATTCAAATTCAGGAAATACAAAGCATACAAAGATACTCCCAGAAGAGCAACTCCAAAACACAATTGTCAGATTCACGAAGTTGGGAAAAGAAGGAAAAAAACTTAAGGGCAGCCAGAGAGAAAGGTTGGGTTACCTACAAAGGAAGCCCATGGGCTGACACAAAATCTGGGCTGAAACTCTACAAGCCAAAAAGAAGTGGGGCCAATATTCAATGTTCTTAAAGAAAAGAATTTTAAACCCAAATTTTCCCATATCCACCCACTAAGTTTCATAAAGTGAAGGAGAAATAAAATCCTTTACAAAATAAGCAAATGTTTAAGTTTTCTCACCAGGCCTGCCTTACAGAGACCGGGAAAGGGAGCGTAGAGGGAAAAAGGGGACAACATTCAGCCATTGAAAAACATGCCAAAATGCAAGGCCATCGAGGCTGGAAGAAACTGCATCAACTAATGAGCAAAATAACCACTTACTATCATAATGGCAGGATCAAGTTGACATAACAATATAACCCTTTAAAAGTAAATGGACTAAATGCTCCAATTAAAAGACACAGACTGGCAAACTGGATAAAAGTCAAGACCCATCATCTGCTGTATTCAGGAGACTCATCTCATGCAGAGACATATGGTCAAAATAAAGGCATGGGGGAAAGATCTACCAAGCAAGTGGAGAACAAAAAAAGCAGGGGTTGCAATCCTAGTCTCTGATAAAACAGATTTTAAACCATCAAGATCAAAAGACACAAAGAAGGCCATTACATAATGGTAAAGGGAGCAATTCAACAGGAAGAGCTAACTATCCTAAATATATAACCCAATACAGGAGCACCCGATTCATAAAACGTCCTTAGAGACCTACAAAGAGACTTAGACTCCCATACAATATATGGGAGACTTCAACACTCCACTGTCCCAAAATTAGACAGATCAACGAGACAGAAAGTTAACAAGGGTATCCAGGATTGACTCATCTCTGCCAGAGAACTAATAGACATCTATAGAACTCCCCCCCAAATCAACAGATATACATTCTTCTCAGCACCACATACTTTTCCAAAATTGACGCATAATTGGAAGTAAAGCACTCCTCAGCAAATGTAAAGAACGAAATTATAACAAACTGTCTCTCAGATGGAGTGCAATCAAACTAGAACTCAGGACTAAGAAACTCAATAAAACTGCTCAACTTCTTGGAAACTGAACAACCTGGTCCGGGTGAACTGGGTACAATACTGAAATAAGCAGAAAAAAAGATGTTCTTTGAAACCAATGAAAAAAGATACAACATCCAGAATCTCTGGGACAATTTAAAGCAGTGTGTGAGGACATTTATAGCACTAAATGCCCACAAAATAAACAGAAAAGATATAAAATTGACACTCTAACATCAAAATTTAAAAAAGAACTAGAGATGCAAGAGCAAACACATTCAAAAGCTAGCAAAAGGCAAAAAACTAAGATCAGGGGCAAAACTCAAGGAGATAGAGACCAAATCCTCAAAATCAATGAATCCAGGAGTTGGTTTTGAAAGATCAACAAAATTGACAGCCCGTTAGCAAGACTAATAAAGAAGAAAAGAGAGGAATCAAATAGATGCAATAAAAAATGGAAAAGGATATCACCACTATTACGAATACAAACTACCATCAGAAATACATAAACACCTCTGCCAAATCAACTAGAAAATCTAGAAAATGGATACTTTCCTGGACACTTACACTCCCCCAAGACTAAACCAGGAAGAAGTTAAAATCCTGAAGACCAAAAAGGGGCTCTAATTGGGCACAATTAATAGCCCACCCACCAAAAAAGCCCCGGACCAGATGGTTCAGCTAATTCTACCAGAGGTACAAGGAGGAGCTGGTACCATTCCTTCAAAAATATTCCCAAAGAATGAAAAAAAAAATGCTCCCTAACTCATTTTTTGGGCCAACATCATCCTGATCCAAAGCCTGGGAGAGACACAACAAATAAAAGAATTTTGAATAATATCCTGATGAACATGGATAAAATCCTCAATAAAATACTTGGCAAACCGGTTCCCGCATCAAAAAGCTTATCCACCATGTCAAGTGGCTTCATCCTGGGATCAAGGCTGGTTCAACATTAGCAAGTCAATAGCGTAATCCAGCATATAACAGGAAACCCAAAACAAGAACCACAGTTATCTCAATGCAGAAAAGGCTTTTACAAAATTCAACAGCCCCTTTATGCTAAAACGCTCAATGTCGGTATTTATGGAACGTCCTCAAAATAATAAGAGCTATTGTAAACCCCCAGCTAATATCATACTGAATGGCAAAAACTGGAAAAATTCCCTTTGAAAACTGGTGCAAGACAGGGATGCCCTCTCCCACTCCTATTCAACATAGTTTGGAAGTTCTGGCTAGGCAATCAGGCAAGAGAAAAAATCAAAGGTATTCAGTTACGAAAGAAGAATCAAATCGTCCCTGTTTGCAGATGCCCTTGTATATTTAGAAAACCCATCGTCTCAAAATCTCCTTAGCTGATAAAAACGGGAAAGTCTCAGGATACAAAATTAATCTCAAAAATCACGCGTTCTTATCCCGGTAACAGACAAACAAAAGCCAAATCAGAATGAACTTCATTCACAATTGCTTCAAAGAGAATAAAATACCTAGAATCAACACAAGGATGTAAGGACCTCTTAAAGAGAGCCAAACCACTGCTCAGTGAATCAAAGGGACTAAACAAATGGAAGAACATACTGCTCATGGATAGGAAGAATCAATATCATTGAAAGGCCATACCAAGGTTTTTATAATTCAATGCCATCCCATCAAGCTACCAATGACTTTCTTCACAGAATTGGAAAAACGGCTTTAAAGTTCATATGGAACCAAAAAAGCCGCATTGCCAAAACAATCCTAATCAAAAAGGGCAAAGCTGGGCGTCCGCTACCTGACTTCAAACTATACTACAAGGCTACAGTAACCAAAACAGCATGGGACTGGTACCAAAACAGAATATAGACCAATGGAACAGAACAGAGTCCTCAGAAATAATACCCACATCTACAGCCATCTGATCTTTGACAACCTGAGGAGAAACAAGAAATGGGGAAAAGGGTTCCTATTTAATAAATGGTGCTGGGAAATGGCTAGCCATAAGTGAAAGCTGAAACTGGATCCTTTCATTACTATTATATGAAGATTAATTCAAGATGGATTAGAGACTTAAATGTTAGACCTAATACCATAAAAACCCTAAAAAGAAAATCTAGGTAGTACCATTGGGACATAGGCATGGCAAGGACTTCATGTCAAAAACCAAAAGCAAAAAAGCCAAAATTGACAAATGGGATCTCATTAAACTAAAAAAGCTTCTCCCAACTAAAAAACTACCATCAGGTGAACAGCCTACAGAATGGGAGAAAATTTTGCAATCTACTCTTGACGGGCTAATATCCGGGAATCTACAACAACTAAAAACAAATATACAGAAAAAACAAACCCCATCAAAAGTAGGGAAAGGATAGACAGACATTTCTCAAAAGAAGACATATACACCAACAGACACATGAAAAATGCTCATCATCACTCGCCATCAGAAATAAATAAAAACCCAAAATGAGATCCCATCTCACCCCAATTAGAATGGCAATCTTAAAATCGGAAACAACAGGTGTTAGGGGATGTGGGGAAATAAGCACACACTATTGGTGGGATTGTAAACTAGTTCAACCATTATGGAAAAAAGTATGGCAATTCCTCAAGGATCTAGAACTAGAGTATATATACTAGCATCCCCCTACGGTATATACCCTGGTTATAAATTATTCTACACAAGACACATGACCCTTGTTTATTGCGGCACTATTCAATAGGAGACTTGGAATCAACAATGTCCATCAGTGACAGACTGGATTGAAAATGTGCACATATACACCATGGAATACTATGCAGCCATAAAAAAGGGTGGGTTTTCCTCCTTTGTAGGGACATGGATGCAGCTGGGAAACCTTATTCTTAGCAAACTATCACAAGAGAAAAACTAAACACCGCATGTTCTCACTCTTGGTGGGAACTGAACAATGAGATCCTTGGACTGGAAGAACATCACACAGGGGGTATGGAGGGAAGGGGGGGGATTGCATTGGGAGTTATACCATGTAAATGGCGAGTTGATGGGGCTGGAGTTGATGTTGACACCAACATGCCGATCATATGTAACAAACCTGCACGTTATCCCCATTGCCTGAACTTGAAATATAATATAAAAAATAAATAAATAAATAAAATAAAAATAAACAAACAAACAAAAAGAAAAATAACTCAAGGAAAGGAAAATCCCTCTAATTCAGGGCTCTTTGGTTGAAACAATCAGGAAATATATAATATGACCTGACTCGGAATATGGCTCTTCTGGGGTTTTATTTTATTACTCAGTCTCCCTGCTCGGATAAAGCGAGAGACATTTGACCCTCATCAAGAGCACTCTTAGACATTGTTTTGGGGGTTTTTACAATAATAGGGACAGGGCAGAGGAAGAGACAAAATCAAAAATTTCTAAAGCACATTCTTAGTGCAACTTGGGCCCCCTCCTGCCTCAGTTCCCCTCCTCAAAGAAATGTGACATTGACATCTAGGGTGCTCAGATGAGCACCCCCTCACTGACTCCCACCTCTGGTAAAATCAGCACTTGTCTTCTGTATGCAAGGGTCACTGGAGCGATTACCAGGATTAAAAGGGAGTTTGAGACATTCAGACTCACAATGGCCAAAAAGTAGAGGACAGATAAGCCTAAGATGCTCAAATTCTCCCTGGACCCTTATCCCCCCACAGAGGACCTCAAGTAACCCTTGATATGAGCCTAAATATTGAGTTCTTATTGTACCGAAGATGCCTACTCAGTTTAACCCATTTCCCAGGCTACAATTTTCCCACTCTTGTACAGTAATAGGAATTGATGGTCAGCCAAGAATGAGGAGATTCACCTACCACTTGATTGCATTGTAAAGCACCATATATTTTACAGAGCTTTTAATATACCTAGAGTATTACCCTATTACAGAGACTAGTTTTCAAACTACACATCACAGCTCACTTTAAAATGCCCTATGAGGGGGGCAACAGGCCAGAAGGATCTTCCCCTAGCTTCAAATACTTGCCTTTACACAGATGGGGAAGAACTGCCTTCCATGACTATTGCTTCTCTAGTGACCCCTCTGTTTGAAACATGGAGAGTTTCTAGTAGAGTGTTAATGTATCCCAGCCCAAAACTTTTTCTAAAACCCAGTGTTAATTACGTGTGGGGAAAAAAAATATCCTGTAAATCCTGAGCTCAAGGGACATTCACCCCATTAATGGGGGCCTAAGATATGACTTACACCCCTGTCGGTGCCCGTGTCACCCGTTCCACCTTAAAAATCAATTGGGAATATAAATTTATTGTGGACTCAAAGGGGAGTTTAAATGGGACAGTAGTCTCAGTTCACCCTTAGTTTCTAATACTTTACAATACTGACTAAATATCGGAGTGTCATTGATTCACATTGTTAGATTTAAAGGATTTCTTTTATTTATTTTTCACCCCCCAGTATATTTTGCTATTGAATGGACGATCCAGACCTCAGCTGCATCTCAACACCTGAATGGTTCTTCCCCAGAATTTTAGACACATTCCCCATCTCTTTGGAAATATTGGCCTGGAGTTAAAAAACTAGTTAACTAATGGGTCTCTTGCAATATGTAGATAACACAAATATCAGATCTACCGGGGAATCTTTCCAGGAACAATTCATCTCTGTAATTTCTGGAAAAGCAGAATATAATTACCCAAGGCCCCAGATCTCTGTGAAAGATGTATTCCTTGGGGCAAGGACTTTGACCCCAAAGTGAAAACATCAGGGATCAAAATGACCAAGTGAGACCCTCTTGGTTCAACCCCTCTGACTAAACGTTGAAACCCTTTTGGAAAGGCAAGTTTCTTTAGTCATTCCCTGGTTTGGTCTTACAGCAAAGTCCCCCATAAACTCTAGAAGGGGTGGGAATGAGCTTTGCATTGGGATGGAACCTGCCGAGGCATTCTTGACCTAAAGAAACCTAAACATGTTTTGGATGTTTTGGACTCTAATCTCAAAAAGCCTTTACCCTCTTGTGCCCAAAAAACAAGGAATGGTTTGAAATCCCCTCAAGGCCCGGGGCCCCCTAATTTATGACCCATTCAAAAAAGGAAACCAGATAGTTGGGTGGCCGGTTTGGGGTTCTGTGAACTGTCTAAAAAAATAAAAAAAAGAATTCACCTTTTGGATAATAATTTTCTTTTCTAAGTACGGGGGTTTAGAAAAAAAAGGATATAAATGCAAAAGGGGTCACTTATTTAATAACATTTTTTCTTCTTGAAAGATGAACCCCTTATAATGTTTGGGTTTTAAACCAATTTTGTTGCTAAAACCCCATCCATAAACAGACCCCTAATTCCTTCCCCCCCTTTAAAACAACGGTCTCCCCTAAAATCACCTCTTCTTTCCTGGGGGTTTAAACAATGGAGAAACTTTATACATCAAGGGGGCAGGTTTTGTATTTTTAAAAAGTCACTAGAAAACTTTCGGGTTTCTTTGAAAAGCAGAATGGGGTTTTTGTCAGGGCTCTCAATTGGAAGACTTGAGAAATATTTCCTGTTTCCCAAATACGGGTTCCCTTTTCTTTTTATCGTTAAAAAAGAAAGGTCTAAAAACTAAGTATACCCAAAACGTCATAATTTGTCTGTCAGCTCCAAAAAAATGAAATTCACTTGGGACTAAAGGCCTTCTATTTTAAAAAACATGCTCTGGGAAAACAGCTAAACCTGCTGAAAATCCGTTTTGGATTTTAATCGGGTGCACCTTAGGATCCCCCTTTTAAAACCCCCAGGGAAATTTTAAAAGGGCAGAATGGAAAGGTTTTCGGTTCATGGGGTTCAAAAAACAATCTCTTTCCTGGGTCGCCAATGAAAAAAAAATTAAGCGTTTCAGACTCCCCATTTGGAGTGGGGTAATTGAACAAAACTTTCTGGCAAATTAGTCTAGACTGAAAAGGGGCACCATTTTGAAATTTTTGACTGTCATGATCCGGGAACCACCTTCTTCCCATCATAAATTTTTGAAAAAAATTTGGGGGCATGATGGACAACTGGCCAGTAGATTTTTCTCAGATACTCCTTTCAGGGATGAAAATATCTGTAGTTTTGAACCTTTTTTGGTGGGTTGGTTACCAAAAGGCATTAGAATTCTGTTTTCCCAAGAGATCCTGAAAGGTTTTGGATTATCTAAATGTCTGCGGTGATGATGGACCTTTCTTCCCCCTAAAGTGCCCCACCCTTTTCTTCACCCTTTAAAATCCCTTTCCCTTTCTCCTTGGGTTCTCAATTCTCAGGTAAGGTGAAAAGCTTCTATTTTAAAGGACATTGAAAAGCCCGTGGCCCTCGAGTGGGTTTTCTCTACCCAACCCTTTCACACATAGTTTGGGGCCAAAAAAAGGCTCATTCATTTTTTGAATTATATTTTTGATTTTTTTCAACACCTTCATTGTGGGGATAAAAGTACCTAATTTTTTGGATGTGCTACTGAATTTGGTTTGGTTTTTTGGGGCTACTTCGATGATCATCAGATATATTGTCCTAAAATTTTCTTTTTTATTTATCTTCCCAGTTTTTGGGAATCAAGAATTTTCTAAAAAAGAGTTGATTAAAATTTCCCCCTTTTGTTTTAAATAATTTCAGAAAATGATTAGCTCCCCTTTTTCCCCTAAATTCAACGTAAATCTACCGTTCGGGGGAAGTTGGAAAGGGCTTTTTAAAGCCTCAATTTAGAACTTTTTATTGCTCAGGGGTTAACTTCTTTTTAACCCTCATATTTATGACTAATGCATGGTTTTACTATGAAATGACTTAAGCTCTGGAATAAAAATTTAAAAAATGAAAAAATTCCTGGGCCAAAGGTGAACATGATATCACTAGATGAAATTTTTCTGCATGCTCAAATTAATGGCTATTGAACCTTTAAAAAAAATCATCTTTACAATTTTAATTTTGGGTTTCTGAAAAAAAGGGAAAAATTTTAACTTCTCTGAAAGGGAAAAAATAAAAAAATTTCAAAGTCTTTATAAAACAGAAAAAAAAAAAAGTGGAACATAAAAAGTATGGGTTGACTCTTCTTTTTTTGGGGTTCCTCTTTCATTTCTCTCTTACTCCTTCCGTGACTCTTCTTTTTTCCTTTCCCCCCCCTCTCCCTTTCCCTATCTCAGCTCTGTTTCAAAACTCCTTTTCCCGTATTACCCATTATAACCTCTAATTTCCTTTGTGATTATAAGGAATGTAAATCCTGGGTATTTGTTCCCCAATAAAATTCTCGCTAATCCTTTCCCCTTTTATTTTCCTTGTACTTTTTCCACTTGTTTCAATCTGTTTTCAAAAATTTAGTCGAAAATTCAGTTATTCTCCAAAAACCCTGGGGGTGGGAAAGATGATTATGGGAAACCTTTTTTTGTCTCCCCCCGGCTAGATTTTCAAAAAATCTGTACTGTCCAAGAATGAGCACTTTCA
>DAKLCV010002430.1:0-71410 GCA_030247045.1 Colobus guereza | reverse complement strand
GGTGAAAAGGCAACCTATGGAATAGGAAAAACATTCACAAATCTTACATCTGATACTATCTAAAGATGTCCTACAACTCAACAATATTTAGAAACAACCTCACAATACTGACAAAGGACGTAAGAGATCTTCCAAAACATACAAGCACTCAAAAAGATGTTCAATGTCTCACTCATCACAGAACTCCAAATTAAAAAAAGATAATAATGAGATATGACCCTAAGCTAGCCACCAGATAGCTAGCAAGAAAAAAAGAAAAATATAAAAAGTAAACAACAGCAAAGTGTGGAAGGAATGTGAAGAAACTGAAATTCTTCTGCACTGTTGGTGAGAATGTAAACGCAAGGCTGCAAAAAAAACCGCATAAAGATTTCAAAATTTCAAACTATCACCTATGGTCCAGCAATGCCACTCTGGAGTATGTACACAGAAACATCCAGCAGGATCTGGGAAAGCGTCGTACAGCTGTGTTCCTAGCAGCACTACCATACAGCTAAGAGGTAGAGATAACTAAATGTCCATCCACAGAGGAATGGATAAACAAATGTGGTATATATACACAACTGAGTATTACTCCGCTTTTAAAGAGGAAGGAAATACTGGCTGGCGGTGGCTCACGCCTATAATCCCAGCACTTTGGGAGGTTAAAGCAGTGGATCACCCAGGTCAAGAGTTTTGAGTCCAGCCTGGGATTTGGCAAAACCCCATCTCTACTAAAAACACAAAAATTAACTGGGTGTGTGGTGATGGTGCCAGAAACTCAGCTAATCAGGAGGCTGAGGCAGGGGAACCACTTGAAACCAGGAGATGGAGGCTGCAGTGAGTGGAGATAACGTTACTGCATACCAGCGGGTGACAAGAGAGAAACTGTCTCAAAAAGACGAAAGAAATACTTTCACATGCCACAACATGCAAGAAACCTGAGGACACTAGGCCAAGCAAAGAATGGTAAAAAGGACAAACACTATCATTTCCACTTATTAAGAAACCACCCAAGAAAGTCAAATTCACAGAAGCAAAGAGTGATATGGTGCTTGTCAGAGGTTACAGAAAGCAGAAAGTGGTGGAGTTTAGAAGCACAAATGAGGGAGTTTGAGATCTGTCACACACAAATGTGAATATAGTTAACAACACTAACGAACTGTACACTTAAAACAGTTATAAAGCAATTTCAGAAGTATCTTTTTTAAAACCACAATTAAAAATTCACATTTAAAACCAAACTAACCAAGAACTACAAAGAAACCTTTGCCTATTCAGTGGGTTTCTTGTTACTAGGAATATTGGCTTTGTCATTCTGAGATTTTATGTAAACCTCAGGAGTAAACTAAGCAATAAACAAGTACAAATACAAACAAATTAATACCAAGCATGTTTGTGTAAGACAAAGGATATATTTCAACAACAAAGTCAGGGCCAAGGGCAATGGCTCACCCTGTAATCCCAGCACTGTGGGAGGCCAAGGCAGTGGATCACCTGAGGTCAGAAGTTTGAACCAGCCTGGTCAACATGGTGAAACCCTGTCTTTACTTGGGAGGTGGAGGCAGGAGAATCACTTGAACCCAGGAGGCGGAGCTTGCAGTCAGCTGAGATTGCACCACTGCACATCAGCCTGGGCAATGGCAAGACTGTCTCAAAACAAACAAAACCCAAAACAAAACAAAACAAAACAAAAACAAGTTAGGTGGGGGAGAAAAATATGTTGATTTAACTTGAATTTGACTTAATAAATGGAAACAACATTATCATTTAATTGAGATAAGAAGTCCACATTCATTTAAAAATTATTCTCAAAGGTATGCAAAAGTTGAGAGACAAGCACATATGATCCGTACCCACTTCCAGCTTCATAACATTTTTAAACTCCTGCAGTCCTTTGCTGATCACTTAGAAACAAATGGCCAGTACCCAAATCATTTGAACTCTGAAATATCTGGCAAGCCAGTCGAAAACGGCTAAGTAACTCTGCAAATAATTTCCAGGTGTCTTATGTGTTCCAATATATACACGCCTCCTTTGTCCTTTATCCAAGTTTGTCTTGATTCTTTCACAAGAATATTTCTGAATGAAGTATCCCTACTATTACTTCCTGCTATTAAGAGATGCAAGATGTCTAGTTATCTTTTGTGGTCACAATGACATCAAACAATAGGTTTAGTATGACAAGCATGACACATCCTATTAAATATCCCTTCTCTCAATGTTTTCCCTAATGAGAAGGCTTTCATCCTCATAGCCAAGAAACATTCTTGGCTAAAATTTCCACAACAGTAACAACAGAAGTGCAGGCAGCGCAGGTAGAAGGTCATTGTGGTCAACAACAATCAGACAACCCCAGCCTGTGCAGTATTGAATTCAAGACAGCCAGCCTGGGCTCAAACACCAAGGCAACTCAAGGACTTTGGCCAGGTCTTAAATCACGGTCCAAGTGGGGACTGGGGTGCCATAAGCAGGTAAACAGGAGGGCAGATAGCAATATAACAAAATGCAGTCACCGAAGGGTACAAAAAGGAGCTGCCACTGTTTGTTGTCCCTGTCCTGTTTTTCCAGTGTTTCTGCATTTCTAGAAATTTCTGTCAAAACAAGTAGGGCAAAATATTTTACTTCCTAGCTGATCAGGGTATTACCAAGCATTTGGGTGTAAACCTGTCAGAGTCAAGAGCCTGTGGTGTGGAGGAGAAACAAAGCTATAGACACATCTTTCCCTTATAACTAGTTTATAGTTATCTGACAACTTCAGCCCTTCACCCCAAGGAACACAATTCTAAAGTTTATCCTATTTAAAAGCACCCTCTGGTGACAAACAGAATGGACACAGAGTATAATGCTATAGTTTACATTCTGAATGAGGCTGGGCTATTGCAGATAGCCCAAAGGACATCACATCACTACTCAACATCAAGAACTCCACTGCAAAACCCAAGAGACCATGACACAATATGCTCTTAGGGAGAACCAAATGTGTTTTAGTTCTTTCTAATCGAATAGTGTACAGACAAAATAGAATAAATAGAAAGACCGAAAAGAAAAAGACAGGAGGGAGGTAGCAGACAACAGAAGAAAAAAATCCTACCTGTCAAATTTGATGAAGTTGATTATCTTCACAGTCCCTAAATCAATCTGCACAGTATCATCCACCTTAATGAGAGGATCTGGGTAGCGATGGTACGAGCATCATGAGTCACCAAGCAGGGACTTTCTTCCCACAGTAATCTTCCCTCACTTTGCACAACTTGTACTATAAACACAGCAAGGAAAAAACCAATTTAATATGTAAACACAAAGCCAGCCTCAAAGCAGTCACCCAAATACCTCATCCTATCGATTTCCAGCATGTCCTCAGACAGAGAAGGAGTAATTTTGGGAAAACTACATTAACCAGTCACAGAGCTGATCATCTCCCATACTGATTTGGCAATTTAAACATCTGGGAAATCTCACCAGGGGGAATCTGTTTCAGAACCTTCTGTGGTTACTGAAAAGTGCGAGCTAAGTCAACCTCTGGTCCTTATCATACCCAGCTTGTTGCCTGTGTATCTGAGTGATAAACATAGTCAACTGGTATATCATTTTCCTCAGGGATATATTTCCAATTGATAGTTCTCATCCGCAACTCTGGAGCGTGGTATAAAGAGCCCAGACAAACTTAACTCTACCACTACTAAGAACTGCTAAGAACATGTGTGATTTTGCTGGCGAGTGGGTCTCAGGCCTGTAATCCCAGCACTTTGGGAGACCAAGAGGCGGATCACCTCTAAGGTCAGGAGTTCAAGACCAGCCTGACCAACATGGAGAAACCCGCCTCTACTAAAAATACTAAATTAGCCAGGTGGTGGTGCATGTCTGTAATACCAGCTACTCGGGAGGCTGAGGCAGGAGAATTGCTTGAACCCTGGAAGTGGAGGTTGTGGTGAGCCAAGATTGTGCCACTGCACTCCAGCCTGGGCAACAAGAGCAAAACTCTGTCTCAAAGAAAAGAAAAGAAAACATGAGGCTTTATGTGACCAGGAAGAAAACAGCTGTGCCAGCCAGCTTACATGCTTTCAGTACACAATGCTGCTCTTCCTCATCTCACTTTTAAATGGCAAACCTATTATATACTTGTTTATTTCCTGTTAACATTTACTACTCTGGTGTTGCTTAGACATCTACCAGCAGGAGCAGTTCAAATGTCTCATACCAAGTACGAGTATCAGCCCAAGAGTTATCCAAGCCCCATTTTGTTCCAGAAGCATTTTCAGGAGCTTCAAATGGTACACATGTAATCTCAAACAAATATAATCCATGTGGCTTGCCAAGCCCATCCCACGCACCTAGGCTCTCTACAAAGTGTCACTGCTCAGAAGTGACAAAGTGAGTTTACTTCAGTTTTGTTGGAAGAAAAGCTTATGTGTTAAAAGATATTAAAACCCCACACTTAAACTGAGTACAGTCCTCTGAAGTCTCAGGACAAACTCTCTGGGTAAATGTGAAACTAATAAGGACAAATGCAGACTGCCAGATGATGAAAGAGCCCCTGAAGATGACAGAAACAGTCCAAAACTGTACAATGAATGAACTTGAGGAGCCACTGTTTTTTTTTTTAAATCAGCTCCTGCATTTCTCAGATATTTTAACTCTCCCCATATTTGGGCCTCAGGACTCAATTAGGTTTGCCAGCTTCTATTACTGCTTTGACCTGCCCTGGGAGTGGAAAGAGAAGCATGGTAAGTACAACGAGCTTGGGCTCACTCTTCTATAAAAGCACAAGTTGAAATACTGTCCTTAGGCTCTCACATGTAGGACGCGAATAATTATTGCACACCACTAATCTAATGTTTGAGATAATGGAAACATAAAGGACCGAAAGTAAAGCAGTAAATGTCAACTAATATTATTCCTGCTGCTACTATAGATCCAACACCATTCAAGGTGCTATGGAAGTCATTTTATAAGCCAGCAGTCCAAGAAGGTGACAAAAACTTTTATTCCACATGTGGAACTTAGGCCACATTAACTCCACTAAAGTAAATCTAGAATTCACCACCCTGCATATCCAACCCCACTTATCCATGTAAAGGCCTAGAACCTATGCAGTCAATCTAATGAGAGCACTCTTCAACTTCAAAACTTCCAACTGACACACTTCCAGGCATTCTTTCAGTTGAGTGTTCAGTTTGTTTACCACCACCACTTCACATTTACCACCACTATAAAACATAAACTCAAGATCATTTCAGTCTGGCAGTGAGTTAAGCAAAGAATCAAAAGCTGCCTAACTCCCAATCATCAGAGCTCACCGGACTAACCAACTGAAAACCTTCGAGACTGTAATACAGAAGTCACATATAAATGTAGAAATTTAAGAAACACCCAGATGCTGCATGCAAACATACCAATTGAAGCTCTTAAAGAAAAGTCGGAAGCACTCCAAGGGACAATTAGGGCTGACTGAGCCCTCTTCTTCAAAAAGGAAAGAGAAAACCACATTCCTTTCCTGTTACCCGCCAGTGTGTGTACCACCCCAAATTAATCCTTTAGGAATGCCTTGGTCCAGAACTGGCCCCAAAGGACAAGACATCAGAAACCTGCTTGCACACACACAAAAGGCCGTGAGTAAGCGAAACTTTGTTCTATTGCCTGTCACAGGAAGGCACAGCAGGACAGAAGTCCTTTGAACGTCTGATGGGACTTGAGGGAGTGAATGGTGGCTGAAGGAGAGCAAACCAAACACAGTGCAAACCACAGGACTACAGGAATGGCCCTCAACACCCAGGGACGTAAGTACTTGGCCATCCATAAGCAAGTAATGAAGGTAACGTGTGCAGAGGCAGGATAGGGGTGCTGTCATTAAGATACTGAATAACTTCATGATTCTTCCAACCAGGTAAATACCCCTATAAGAGAAGACAGATCCCAATATACAACCAAATCTAGCTGATAAGATTATACCAGAACAGAAAATCATCAAGCTATGGAAGCATGGTAGGGCAAAATACTTAAGTGTGATGAGGCAGAGGGAGAATATGGACACAGACATGAGTGTCCAGGGTACCAAAGGTCTTTGAGATTCACTGAGGATGGCTATACCATCTTCGCCCTGACAATAAAATGGTGGCACCACGCACAGAGGGCTGGGCACCAGATGAAACCATAAGAAAGATTGTAACACATACATACATTCTGCAACCAGTGGAGCTAGACTTGAAAACAACCTGTTGACTTCACTCTTCCATCCCCATTTAGAAGAGCAACTTGTACTTCACCTTAAAATGTACTATTCAATCCAGTACCAATCCAGTGACCACTTACTAATGCAGTGTTACTTTAATCAACCTACTAGTGGGATTTCAACCTCCAGCCTCCTCCATGCTAGATTTAAGAAACCCACTGTCCTTGATAACCAGAGAAAGAACTCTGAAATGCAAGCTCCAGTTCTGAAATGGTTTCACCCACAGTTACTGAGGTCACTATTACTGACACCCCTATTACAATCACTGCCCTGTTCAGAATAAAATCTGGCCTCTACCTCTGTCCCTCCAACTCACGAGGCAAGTCTTGCATCATGGCTGCTGAATGCATTCTTTTCACCCAACTGTCCTCCATATTTTTGTAATGTGACATCCTAAACCTTCCTGGTGATTCTAAATGTTTCCAGTGAAAGTTAATCCTTCCCCTTTCCACCCTTGCTCATTAGCTCCAAACATCCCAGGTAAGACAGGTCAACTAAGTTCTATGACTGTGAACTCATAGAAGGCCTATTCACACCCCAAAGCCTACCTGCTGCCCTCTACTTTCACACATCCTGGGTAGTGCACTGTCTCAGCTGAGCTGAGAATGGTGCTAAGGGAGTCACAATAGTCAGCAGGTAGCTGACAATCAGGAGAAAGGAAAGAAAGCAACAAAACAAGTAAAAACATTTTCTTCCTATATCCTCCACAGATCCTCTCACTAACCAAGTTTCTGCATAGACAGCAACAGCACTCCTGCGTTCTACTACTACATCACAGCAACAAACTTGAACCCTTGGGCCAAAAGGTCCTTTGCCTTTAACTGCACACGTGAAACACCTCTGAATTAAGGTGCCTCCAGTTCCAAGGGGCCTCCCTCCATCCTGTCAGACGGTTCCCTGGAACCATTCACCAAGCTTCATTATGCATGTCTGTCCCTGAAGGATCCAGAGATGAACTGTGAAACAGAGATGACAGATAGCAACTATCCATGAGTGAGTGAAATGCCTGTAAGCATGCTAGCACATTAACAGGTAACAGTTCTGTGTCTAACAACCACTACACAGAGCTGCCTGACCAGGGTTTGCAGTGCTTCAAGACCAGGACTAAGGCAGGCTCAAACTTTGAACACGCTTATTAGGGGAGAGTTCCTGCAAAGCCAACCTCAGCACGCTTTCCTCAGATTCACACCTCAAACGCCTTTTATTACCTGTAAAACCAAACCTTATGTGGCAAAACAGCTCAGATTTAGATCTGGTCCTCTTGCTTAGTAGACGCCCATCCTGTGAGAGAAAACTAGAGGGTAAGCGGTTACCTCTGATTTCTTTCGATTTCTTTAACCAGTGTTTTCCATTTTCAGGAAAGAGAACCTGCACCCATCTAGATCCTGTTCATAAACCTTCTGCAGTATAAAATCTCCTCTCCCTATGCACACCTATCATCATTGAACACAAGCTGCCCAACATCAATGAGGATACTGTGCCAACTATTCAGACAGCATCTACTGTAACCCTTTGAGCAGTGTCAGTCCTGTATTTCAGCAGCACCTACTTTTTTCTGTCTTATTATGTACTTGCAAGCTATAAGCAAGCTGAACCCAAAGCATTATGATACTGTCCTTCCATCCACAACTCTCTCAAGCATCCATGTATTCTATCAAGATCTGAGCCACCCGCACTCTACCACCTAATATCTAATCACCCTGTTCCACATGTGCTTCCTCCATACCACAGCAGGGATGTATATTCTAAACCCCTGTCTTTGTGATCTCCCAGGTGATACTTGTGTTTCTACTCTTATTGAATGAACAGGCACTCATTTTAGTTCCCATTGTTCTTGTGTAGCTCATGATGGCTCACCAAAATCTTTTTTTTTCCCATCCACTGTAGTGGCAATCACCCACAAAACAGATGTATGTCCCACCCTTAAATCCAGTGACTTCTATTTCCTGGTCTTCAACAAATACCAAGTTTAAAGGGAAAATTATGTCTGAAATCCATCAAGTTGTTTTCCCCAAGACCCACAAAATACTCATTTCTGTCCCATTTCAAGGGTGGAGGGCTATTTGGATGTTCTGTCTCCACTAACCCTATGCTACCTGGTGGACTCAATAACCAGGAAAGGCTCCCCTGGTGTGTCCACACAACTGACAACCCAGGAGCCTGTGACTCTCCACTGTGAACTCACTGTGTCCTTCAACTCTTGGCCTGCCAAGCTTAACCTGAGTTTGTACAAGGAATACCCTTCCACCCGCCCAAAAAACAACCAGCAAAACAAATAAGCTCAACTAAAACTTCCCAAGTCTCTTATGTACAAAAGGCCTGTACCCTAATCCAGGGTAACCATTTGGCACCTCTCTACTATGTGATACTCTCCTGACACAAGCTTTTTACACAGTGGCTGGCCAATCCACATGCAAGTTCTAGGTATAACAACACCCAGTATCTCCTTGTCCCACTCCACTCTCCCTACTTAAAACTCACAGGACTACCGATCTGCGCTGTCTCTGAGATCCAAATTCCTTACAAAAGCAGAAACCGTCATCAGATTTAAGATTTCTAAAGCTAGCTTTATGTACAATAGAACATAACAGCTCGCGCCGATTGAACACCCTGCAGAATTCAAGGCCTACTACTACCATCTAAAACAGCACCTCCTGTGGGAGCAATCCACAAAACAGAATGGACTCTGCATCAAGGGACACGACCAAAGAAGTCAGAAACAACCAAACAACCGATCAATTAAGTAAACTATCCAGACATGAAAATACTTGTCAGTTCCTACAGGACTCTAATGTGTTCCAAAGAGGTAATAGAGAAAAAGGCAAGCGGTTAAACTAAGTGGAAACAATATCCAATGAAACATGTCGTGATTCACTTACAGCATGCATCTCATATTCAGATGGCATCTGGTCACTGTAAAGGTGATTTGGTTACGTGCAAACAAAGTCATCCCATGACCCAAATTCAGGAAAAGAGGAATGGATGACTTAGAGGGTGATTAAGTCCTGTACACACAGAAAGGAGTTCCTGTGAAAGTTTCCTTGAAACTTCAGCCATTAAATCTGGGGAGGAAGAGGAGCCTATGAGGCAGACATCAGGAAGTCAATAATCTTCACGCTCAATAAGTGCGAGGCAGCACTATTAATACGCGAGGCAGCACTACTACTAACACAGTCAGAAAGCTGGCAAGAAAGCATATTATCACCGCATAAAAGAAAAACAAAAGACTCAAAAAAGGTTCTATGTACTATTGCCTGCAGTTACATAATGAATGAATGACAAGAGTCTGGATTTGCACCCAGGCCTTCCTGGTTCCAGTACCACAGACCTTCCTGTACAGAAACACCTTGTCCTTCAGACAACTGCTTACTCACACCCTGCTCTCTAAAACAGTCTCGTGGAATATTACCTTCCATCAGTGTGCACCTACATGCCTGGATTAAAAACCAGATGAACAAGCAGAGATAGTAAATACCCAGAATCTCGCCCAAACACCCTCTGACAACCTTTGGTAACAGACCTAGCTGTCTGGAAATTACAAAGCTCACTTAATTTGCATTAACGACCTTTGCTCTCTTCCACTGTGATGCGTGAACGGCAAAACGCCTCGGTGTCATAGACCAGGTGGAAATGTTCACCTGTCTTCTCAATGCTGATGACATCTGATCTTTAAAGGTACGAAACATTGTTAACACAGTTTCGCCCGCACAGCAGGAACACTTATGCCAGGCTGAACCTGAGAACATTTTAGCAGACTAGGAGTACCCAGCACTTGATGGGGTGCTTGATCCAACCACCCCGTGCCCTGTCCCAATACATGTCATCCAACAAAAGAAAGTGAATACATTTATGGCTGCTCTACTGCTTCCTATGTTCTCATGCAACGCTGCTTGAGACTGTGTTCTGGGTCTCATGCACCAGAACCTGAGGAGAAAACACACATGAGCACACCACACATACCAGGAACCAAATGAACAAGCAGAACCCATTTACAAGCAAGACTCAAGGGTCAGTGCAGTCAATGGCCTGGCCCCTTTACTTCCCCAGACTTATCAAGAGTCCTGCCTCACTTATTTGGGGTTTTGAGGAAGAGAAAGATGGTGATGGGAAAAAAGAAAGGAAGGAAGGAAAGTAAGAAAAGGAAGGTCTGTCTTTCTAATTCAGTGGCTAGCATTCTAGGAGAAAGTCTGGCCTGAACCCCATCCACTCGTAGCTTCTACATCCATAAAACTCATCATCCCCTGCTTTGGAACAATACTAGGCTAAATTGAGCCTTTCACCATTAAACGGTGAATGTGCTAATCAGGTCAGAATTCCTTAGCCGCCTTTTCCTACCTCAGTACACTCCTTCCATAGAAGTGTGTGACCTTCTGCCCTTCTCCACTCTCCCAAACCAAGCTGCAATCCATCCTTGAGATGCAGAATAGTTAAGCCATCAACAAAGGAAGACAGAACCAAAACTCTGTTGACTGACAAAGATTCTCTCCCCGACTAAACGACTCAATCAGTTAGCCAGATTCCTCTGAGCCCTTCTTGGCTAAGCTCAACCTGGCCTAGAAGACCCAACGCTCAATATGGCTTTAAAAGCTCAAGAGGATCAATCCCTCAAAGTGCCTACCTGAGAAAACTCAAGGCTGCCAAAAGAATTTACTGTTTATTCCAGCCAACACCTAAGGACAGTTGCTCTGTCTCCCAGTCTCTGACGCGAGGGTAGGAGCCTAACTTGATAACCCACCAGCTAGCAGCCTGCTTGTCTCATCCCATTTTACAGTGACCAACCCTTTCCTGCTTTTTATTAGCCTTCCCCCTCCTATCCCTCATTCTCCTTCTGAAAAGACCAGTTACTTCTGTACAACTAGAAGTTCAGTGTCCGGTCTTATCATGGCAACATGAAAGCCCTACACCTTTGTCTTCTCTCAACCCATTCCTTCTTCAAAACAAAAGCTCTTGCCTTACCCATGAATCCAGCAGGGTACGTGACATCCACTCAACTCTTGCCATCAATTTTGATGAAGCTGTATATATCTCTCTTTACTCATCTCCAGCCAACGACACTTGAGTTCTATTCCTAAGGAAGATGATCAGGGAAGACATTCCCCAGCCGGGACCTGTCATGGACGAGGTGCCTGTAGAAAACAAGGGCAGATAATCTGATCTTGTAACCAGGTCCTTATGTAACTAGATCTTAGCCCTGCATAAGTTCAGGTGAACTTAACTTGTTGTAAAGAGGAAGGTAAAAAGGGCAATTATTCATCAATTTAGAGGTCTGGTCTTGTTAGTAAGGCACAAGTCTCCAACCATGGAAATCTCCACTTTGCAGCCCTTCCTTCCCAAATCCAGCCTCACAACAATCTCTATTTTGCCCTGCCCCAAGCACCACTGCCACTGTACTGCCTCGAACTCCCTTGAACACAACATCATATCCCATGTATCTCGTAGCTTATACTTTACCCAAAACCCTACGAAGACATATTCTACTACTACTCTGTCACCATTCCAGGCTTCAAAGTTCCACAAAAGTCCTGCCTATGTTTGGACCACCCTGTACACCCAGTGTGCTCTTCCTTTCTTGGCTGCTTGTTGGCTTAACTGTCATCAAAATCACACTACAACAAATCCTGTAACCTATAACCTTGCAATTTCAGTGTTATACTGTCCTTGATCTGCCACCGCACTACAAAAGCCTCAAGGTTTGTCTGAAACATCACTCCCACCATCTTTTAAGCTTGGATCACACAAGAACTCTTCTAATGGAGACTGTTCTTCAAGCTGCTTCTACAGATCCCTCTTTAGCTAAGGACTACAATCATCAATGCCACCGGGAAAAGGAGAAGAGCCCACATGACTAAGGGACTAAGTTTCCAGCAAGTCTCTTAAAAAAGAGGCCTTGTCATCCACATAACAATAGAGAAAACAATGGCCCATCCAGGGAGGCTGATAGTAGGGACAGTAGCAGAGGCAGCACTTGGAAGCAGAAACTGACAAGGAAGGACAGGTTGCAAATCCAGGTCCCCAGCCAACACACGCCTAGGTTCTCTGAAAATATCAGGACAAGAAGACAAGCTCTAATACCAGTGTTCAGAGTTCAAACTGTATCAAGAGGAGGCCAAATCGCTAGTTACAAGTGCCTCCTATGGCTGTAGACCCGGATAGATATAGTCTCTTAAGGATGCCCACATTTATTCCTGCTCAAAAACTTGGCATCTTAAGCACCCCGGTTCTGTCTTCACACTCACCCTCTCTCTCAGAAGACCAAGACTTTATGGCTTCAACCACCTCCCCAATATCACCACACCACCAATGTGGAAATTGCTCAGTCTCCTGTGAGAAGCTTGGCCTCCAGTGCATCTGAGTATACTGCCCTCATCCTACCAGGTCTTCACACGCTCACTTGGCATTCAGCTTCTACAATCTCTTGCCCTTCTTCGAAGCTCCTGTAGCCTTTACTAAAACCAGTAACTCGGCTCAACGTAAAATGCAGTTACTCCACCCTCTGAAACAAAGGGTAACTTAAATTAAACGCATTTGTTTATTAATGGGACCAGTGGACTATCACTGAACTCCTTTCCACATGGAATCGACACATTCATTAACCTACCTGGCTCTGGGCACCCCTAAAGTGTGGGAGCCCAAACAGCAAAGGAGACCACCAGACGGATATTCTGCCTCTGCTGCACAGAAAAGTGCAAGGACAAGTTCGGGGGCAAAGTCTCCGCATTTAACCAACGAATATAACAAAAAAAAAAGGAAACACTGCCCCAAGAAATACCAAGCTAGGCACAGTATGTAATTGAGTGAAAAAAAAAAAAGTTATACTGTACAAATACAGTTAGTTTGTCAAGCATCCAATGCTTCGGCGCTGCAACACGCTTCAAGTTTTGGGGCCCTGGGCCTGAAAAGGACACCAAACTCAGAGAAATTGTCTCCGCTGAGTGAAATGTCCTCATCTTCAGCTACAGAATTGCTAATGGGTAATACTAACCAAAGAGAAAAGATCGACCAGCCCATACTCACGCCCCTGTTTTGAGCAAGTATTACTTCCTGCCAGACCCCCAGAACAGAGACCGTGGTGCACAGATCTTTGAAACTCGCGTCTCCCTACCATACGTCAAAAACATCTCACAGTGCTCTGCGAATCTGAGGCTGCTTCAACGTGGAAATAAGGAATATGGGTAAAAGCCACTGCCGGGCTGGGTCAAAGAGGACTCTGTGCCGGCCCCAGGTCGAGCAACAACCAGACGTACACTCTGAGACCTCCGCTCTCCAAATTGGGTTCTGAAGCAGTACCAGCAGCAATCCCACCTACCAAGAAGGGCATTGAAAGCGAAACACTGAAGGTGGAACGGCCTTTTCAAAGGATGGAGGCAGATATATTCGGAGTTAAGTATCAGTCTTACCATGGCGAAACCCCATGACGGAACAGAACCTCTTCCTTTCGGTGCAACGAAACCTGTGGTCGTAACCTGGCAGTTTATTGAGTGAGACGACGTCTAGTTCCGGTTTCTTATTCTTCCGCTGTAGAGTTCACAGCCTGGAACTGAATTTTGTATTTCAGTTTCTGACACTGATTTACAGGTGTCAGTTATGTCGCAGGATTCTGTTGGGCCTCCCGCGTCTGGTCGGCTGAGTTGGGAGGACGCAGTTTGCAATTTTAACTATCTGTCACTGACCTTCAAAATATTTAGCAAAAGCCCTGAAAAGTTAATGATTTAGAGCCTTTAAAATGCCAATCAAGAAATAACGTATATGAGTCCTTCAGACTGTGACATATCTGTGACTGCAAAATCATGATTTGCAAAATCTTGATTTGTTTCAGAGACAACCATTCGTTGTTCTGGATTGGGGCCAATTTCACAGGTTTGGGAATGTACTAAACTGTATTGTAAACATTGAAAGGATAGATTTTATGGCATGTAATTTTGGTTGAATACCTTACTTTGGATTAGCTCGTCCTGATGGCTGCACAGTTTCAGCATGTCGTAAAACTCAAAACAATTCACTTTTAAGAGAGTGTCAGTCTGTGTGTTGCATCCACGCACGTGTGTGTCGTCACAGCTTATTGAGGTGGAATTTTCGCGCGTCCTGCCTGACAGAATTGATACACAAAACACAGCCTGACAGGCCGGGAGCTGTGGCTCACGTCTGTAATCCCAGCACTTTGGGAGGCGGAGGGGCAGATCATGAAGTCAGGAGATCAAGACCTTCCTAATACGGTGAAACCGCATCTCTACTAAAATGCAAAAACTAGCTGGCGAGGTGGCGGCCCAGTCCCAGCTACTGGGAGGCTTGAGGAGGAGAATGGCGGAACCCGGAGGCGGAGCTTGCAGTGAGCCGAGATCGCACCCACTGCACTCTAACCTGGCGATGGAGCGAGACTCCTGTCTTAATAATAATAATAATACACACAATAATAAATTTAAAAAGTCATGAAGCTGCATTCCTCAATGTATAATTTGACGAGTTTGACGTAGGCGAAACCCACTATACCACTATCACAACCGAGGTAATGAACATCTCCATCACCTCAGAAGATTCTTGTGTTCCTTTCTGAGTGTTCTTTCTTTTCCTTTCTTTCTTTTCTTTCTTTCTTGTCTTTTGAATGAGGCAGGGTTTCGCCTGTCACCCAGGTTCCCTGCAGCCTTGACTTCCCAGGGCTCGAGCGACCTCCCACCCCAGCCTCCCACAGCGCTGGGACTATAGGCACCTCGTCATCACTTCCTGGCTTTGCTTTTCTTTAACTGTTGCAAGAACGCAAATATAAGATCCACTGTCTTTACCAATTTGTAAGCACATACAGTACCCAAGTTTTTTGTTTTGTTTTTTCCATTCAATTCCTTGACTCAAGGCTCAGGTAGTGCATGTGCCAGCTGTCGTGAGAGCAGGCTGATTAGATTTGGACTCACACTTTGCGCTGTAACAGGATTCATCTCTTCTATTCCAAGATTCCTAGATCCCTTGCCATTTCTCAGGTCTCCTTCCTGATTTCAGTTCTTGTTCTGACAGCCTAAGGAGAGCCTTACCCCATTGGGCTTGTTCCTCCCACCTTGGTAGCAGATAGCTCCACCACTTTCTATTCTTTTCCATTCTTCTTGTTCTCCCAAATAATGCATCTACTCATCCAGATAGATTAGTGCAGAATACTGCTTCGACTAAAAACAGACTTTTCTGACTGGATCATTTTCAGAAGATTCTTAGTCAAATACATATGTAGGCATGGGATGAAGTGTCCTCAGATGATGGTGAGTTTTCATAGATATTTGTATGAAATCCTCTATCCAGGCTTACACCAAACTCTACTGTGAGAATTTGTTTACACTTCTATTAAACAGAGAGAGTTCCTGACTGCCTGCTGCTCGGAGCTTTTGAGAATGAGAAGGTTTTGAACACTTAGTAGAGTAAGTTAAATATATTAACCCAGTTTGCTGTGTGTCTCAGTGAACTCAAAGTACCTGACACAGGTCTCAATTTAGAAGTTTATTTTGTAAGGCTAAGGATGCCCCACCAGGTCCTGGACAAATGTGTCTATGTGGCCAGTGCAGGTTGATTTCTACATTTTAGGAAGACAAGAGACTTCAGTGAATGTATGTGATGTACATGGTGCAGCAGGTTGGGGTGGGCTGGTAGGGGTTGGGGCAGTGGGAGGTAGAGTTTGATGTCATAAGAGATGAATGGTTGCATTCTTTGGGTCTCTGATCAGTCTTCACCAACACACAATTTAAGTGTAAGAGGAAGGTAGACGCCAGGTGAGGTGGCTCACACCTGTAATCCCAGCACTTTGGGAAGCCAAGGTAGATGGCTAAGGTTGGGAGTCTCGAGACCTGCCTGACCAACACGGAGAAACGCTTTTTCTAATAAAAATGCAAAATTAGCCCGGCATGGTGGCATATGCCTGTAATCCCAATCTACTCAGGGAGGCAGAGGCAGGAGAATCACTTGCAAAACTCTGTCTCAAAAAAAAAAAAAAACAGGAGGGATAGAGGGATACCAGTTACTATCATAGTCTGGCTCAGTGAGTCTGCATTTTTACATAAACAGTGTAGCAGAGGAAACAATGAGATGTGCATTTGTTGCAGAAGTGAAGATGGAGGACTTCTGTCCTACATCTATGAAGATGAGCTATCAATGTACATTGCCAGGGTGAAATTAAACAGAACTGCTTGTAAAGATCTTGAGGTGCATGGCTGGGCATGGTGGCTCATGCCTGTAATTCCAGCACTTGGGAAAATTCTAAGGAGGGCTTAGTACTAGACCTCAGAATCCTGCCCTTTCCAATATGAGACCCTCAGGCAGCGCCTAAACACAGAGTCAACTGCAGGTTTCTGGCTGTGGGCAGTGAAACTAGGGGTTTCTGTGGAGGCACCAAATCACCACTGCTCAGTTTGTTTAAGGCATTTGGGCCTTTTCAGACTCTTTTTTCCTTTCTTTTCAGTCTTTGGTGGCTGTTTCAGTAGCTCCTTTGAAATTGAGGGCACTGGCTAGGATCACCTCTGGTGTTACCTGAATGCCAAGGAGTGAATGGGAATAATCGTACTGTCCAGAAGGGGAAGGATTTTTTTAATTTGTTCCAGGTGTGGTCTCTGATTCCTATGTGTGATGCAGCTCAAAGCAGACTTGCACATGTTTCAGAAGACGTAAACCTTCTTTTCATATTCTCTATTATCCTACTCAACCCACTAAGGACAAAACCCAACCCAGCCCAGTTCCTATCATTAAAGTTCATGAATGAAGCATGAAATCATGGCCTTATTGGTTATAAGGATGCTAGTAGTCAAGACCTTCATGTAGTGGACAAAATGAAAGCTCATAGTAGAGGCTGAGCAGATCATGAGGTCAGGAGATTGAGACATCCTGGCACACGGTGAAACCCTGTCTCACGAAAATAAAAGTAGCAGGCTGAGTACACGCCAGTCGCAGCTACCAGGAGGCTGAGACAGGATAATTGCTTGAACGTGAGAGGTAGAGGCTGCAGTGAGCAAGATCACGACACTGCACTCCAGCCTGGGTGATAGAGCAAGACCGTCCCAGAAAAAAGACTTGAGGTCCACAATGAATTTCTTTGGCACAATTATGAGGAATCTATGTAGCATTTTTTTTTTTTTTTTTTTTTTTTCTGAGGCAGAGTCTGTCTTGCCTGTCACCCAGGCTGAGTGCAGTGGTACGACTTGGCTTACTGCAAGATCTGCCTCCTGGGTTCATGCCATCTCCTTCCTCAGCCTCCCAAGTAGCTGGGACTACAGGCACCTGCCACTACGCCTGGCTAATATATATATTTTTGGTATTTTAGTAGAGACGGGTTTTATCATGTTAGCCAGGATGGTCTTGATTTCCACCGTGATCCACCCATCTCAGCCTCCCCAAAATGCTGGGATTACAGGCGCGAGCCACTGCACCCAGCCCCATGTAGCTGTTTTTTAGCTTTGTAACTGTCTTATTCTCATCTCAAGTTTGCCTGCCACAGCCCCAGCTTGACGCTTCCTTTGGCCTAGTGATTTGGGGGTTCCAACATTTATTTTCCTTTCACTCTCTTAGTTGAGTAATGCATGCATAATTTCAAATGATCAAGGTAAGAAATGTAACAAACAACTTGGCAACAAATGCTTTACCTTAAATCAGATATTGATGATAAAACTCCTTCCAAACAGTAAAAATTGATGTGTTTACTGAGCACTATTCTGTGCCAGGCATGCATTTTCACCTTTACGTGGTCTCAGTGTGTTGTAAGAGCCTTAGCCAAACAGGCTAAGGTGGTAATGGCAGGCCAGGTCTCACTAATGTAGGCCTTACAACCATACTTTCAGCACTGACTGAGGGGTTAAGTTAAATATTAAAAGCTGAAAACCAATGTCTTTATACAAAGGCTGGAATGCAACAAAAGTCCACCAGAGGTTTCCCAGCATTCCCTGAACCTTAAAAGCATGATTAAACAGATTTTAATGGAGTCTGAAGAAACCTCAGGCCTCCACAAACAAGTTTATTAGGGGTCTGAAGGAACTTCCCAAACCTTTATAATTTAGCAGGAAACAAGTGTAATCACCCCAGCACCTTTATCCACTGAGATTAAGTAAACTTGCTTGAGATTCCAGAGGAAGGTCTCAGGACTCAGACCTTGCTTATAGATTAAAAGAAGTAATCACATGTGTCTTTAGATGAATGCACACTTACATTAGATATAGAGCTTAGAAGCATTAAGCTCTGGAAAACTTTGTAATTTTGAGTTGGCATGGCAATAATTTCCAGGCCTCTCCTTATAACTGGTTGTAGAAATAAAACCTTCCTCCCTCCAAAGGGAAAAAATGCAACTGGCACTGGTACACCTTAAGGTCAGAGACGCCTGACTCTAAGATTGGACCCCACTGGGGGATTCACAGACAGGGAATTCTTCAGATCTCAACATCTCCAAAGGAGAGACCTTGGCAGAGTACCAGAGAGGTCTAATTCTAAGCCCTCCTAGAATTTTCTGAGCTGCAATACTGCTTATCCAATATTGTTTGGAACCTGAGTTCATGGTTGAATGGGAAATTGGGATGACATTCCATGGTATCCAGGTTTTGTACTGCTGTCTTAAGGCAGGTGCCTGTTAATGTATGACTCTCTCATTTGGTGTTGTTTGACCAGTATCTTTGGAGTCTGGGGAGGTTTGGCTTTAAAATCTGCCATGGAGACCCTTTACCAGAAATTTTGGTCCACAGCCTTCACTGAATTATCTGTTAGGGCAAACAGAGGAAATGGCAAGCTTATGTTGCTATCTCATGACTAATGTTCAAGCTATTGATCTTTTGTATGTGTGTGTATACAGGTTCATGTGTTAATCAGTATATATACTTATTATTATATGGTGTGTCTGCCAAACTGGTTTATAAGTAAAAAGAGTGCCTCATAAATTAAGTAAATAAGTATAAGCAATTTTCAAGTTCATGTGACTCAAGTATAACTTTACCAAAAACTGGTTTTCAAATTATTGGTAGAATAAAAATAGAAATGCCTCTGAATTGTCATCAGCATACATTTTGTCTGAATTTTATGTTTGTCTTTGCTAGATACTTGACATGTCAGTGTTTGGCATAGAAGGTTATAAACTATAAACTCAGCCAAAACAAAATGATCTTGTGTGCATGCTTTCTGTTGATAAGGAAAATATTGTGGCCCCTAAAATCACTAAGTTGAAAAGAAAATTCAAGCTAGGGAATGCTTAGGGCAAACCTGCCTTCCATTCTATTCAAACTCACCCTCTGCTCACTAAGATAAATGCATATTGATTGCCTCCCCAGAAAGGCTAATCAGAAACTCAAAAAATGCAACCATTTGTTTCTCACCTGCTGTGACCTGAAAGTTCCCAACCCCTCCCCACTTTGAGTTGTCCTGCCTTCCACATGGAATCAATTTCATTTTATGTGTTAATTCATGTCTCAAGTCCCGTTGATAAAAGTGTAATATTTGGGAGGCCAAAAGGGCATATCATGAGGTCAGAGATCAGATCATCCTACACAAGGTGAAACCTATCTCTACTAAAATACCAAAAATTAGCCAGCATGGTGGCAACACCCAATCCCAGCTACTTGGGTGGCTGAGGCAGGTGAATCACTTGAACCTGGGAGGCAGAAGTTGCAGTGAGCCAAGATCACACCACTGAACTGCAGCATGTATAGAGCAAGACTGTGTCTCAAGAAAATGATGATGATGATGATGATAGTAATAATAATAATCAATAAAGTGTAAAACTGAGTACAATGAATGGAATAAATGTTTTAGGTAAACTTTTGTAAATTAATATCTTAAAAGTTATTTTGATGCTCATCTCATATCTGGGCATTTCCACCAAGAAAGGGTTGTAATGTGGGAAATATGTTCTAAAACTGTGGAATTGTTCTTATTTCTAAATGCCCATATCCGATAGTCTAGAATTTCACATTTTAGGGTTTCATTAAGTTTTAGTATTTTAGGGTTTCATTAAGTTTGAGGGTAAGAATTTGTTAATATGTAATTCTATATACAAAATGTGCCATGGAAGGTTATATTATTAGGATTATGTTATTAGTACCTCCTCAGACTCCAAAGAGACCAAAAAAAAAAAATTTGTCTAATTCAATAGTTATTCAAAAGGTAGTTCAAATTATAGATTTGAAAAGGTTATTCATGAAACAATTGTAATAAACCATTCAGTAGGGGAGAAAATGGAAAATTATATAATAAAATATTCTTTAAAACCTGATAAAGAATTGACACATTTGGCTAATTAACATTTCTATAGTTAAAGCTTAGTCTTGATTAAAGTAAGAAGTATTGTAAAATGCACTGGCAGTTTGATTGTTCTTTTTTTTTTTTTCATATAGGTTTAAAGCTGGATTTAGTGTGGAGCCAAGTTTCAACAAACATGCTTGCATTGCTTCACACTGTGTTTACTTATTTTATGTGGATAGTGCAGTACTGGAGTCCTTATTGGTCATGTTGACAGAACAGGAAATATCACCATCATGAACAAGCACCTCATTTTAAAATTCACCTTAATCAAAACTGCCTAAATCAAAAGAATGTCAGCTAATGGCAAAGGTCAGCATGACCCTAAACCACAAATAACATCTCCAACAAGAAAAATTCCAAACTTCTCCCAATCCAGAGATATGCTAGCCCAGAGATAACCCCTACTGCTGGAAAGATGTCAGCCCCAAGATAACCTCCTGCTCCCAGAGACATTCCATACCTGCTATAAACTTCTCCCCATACAGAAACATTCCAAACTTGTAATAAACCCCTACCCTAAGACCAGTATATACTTTTATAGTCTGTAAGAGAGTCTTGACTGAAATCAGCCAGAAGCCCCTCTCAGGTTTATTCTAAGAAAACACTGTCTATGACTGTTAAACTGCATTTCGTGTTTCTTTCCTCTTAACCTTCCAAATGTGTCTAAAGTGAATTTGAATTGTACAGGATGAATGATGATATTAATAAACTTGAGGACATTTAGTTGTGTATCAGCAATAAAACATTATGCATAGTTTTTGAGGGGGTTCTGGGCAACACTGTAGCCTCCAGGGAAGATTAAATATGAAAAGTTAGGTTGATTTTCTGTTTGATTTTGCTTTTAGTTTTCATTTGTTTGCTGTTTCTCTGGATTTTGCTTATGTATGCATATATATAGAGTGTATGCATTTAGATATATATATATATATTAAAAACATGGTTTTATTTTAGTTTTCTGTGGAAGGCTCTTATTTTGTTCTTTAAATAGTTATTTTCTATTGCATTTCTATCAAGTCACCCTTGTTCCATTTATCTGAATTCTTGTTGTCTTGGTAGGCTTATGGAATTAATGGAGCACACTAGCCTTTTAACTTTAAACTAATTTTTTGATTTTAGGCTTTGATACTTTAATCATGTTGAATGTACTTTTGTAAATAGAATTTGAAGTTAATTTCTTACCAGTCAATCTCATTCTTTTCTCTTTGTGCAAACTAAAGTCGCTGTTTATCTCCTCTGTAATGTTTTAATTGCTACAAAGAGATTTAATTAATTGGTTTAAAGAATGAGCTTAAATCAAATATTTTGTTTTAAGTAAGTAAAAGCGTAATGCCTTTTAGTTCACATGACGTTAGTAATCTATAAACAGTTTTAAAAATTATTGGTAAAATACAAATATACAGTCTTCTAGAATGTAAACATGTAGTTTAAATTATGTCCAAATATTAGTGTGCTAAATGCTTTAAGGTTATAAGCTGCTTTGGCTTTGAGAATTGTTTAACTTGCCTGCTTTCCAGCTAGGTAAGTCCTGGGGACATGTGGAGTTGGCCACATCCCTAGCTATGCTGGAAACAATCAGACCTTATCAACACCTAGCACATGATTAATATAATTTACCAGGTTTTATGTTAAAGTTAAATCGTTAAGAATCAACATTGTAACATGCAATTAAGACTAAAACAGTTTTATATGCAAGGTGTGTAAGAACAGTAGAATTTTTAAATAAAATGTTTTTGCTTTAACATTTCTGAGTCATCATTTTGGTAAAATAATTTATGGTAACTGAAATTCAAAAGTCAAACTGCAGTTTCAAAATTGTCTTCCTAATGCCTGACTTTTGGATGGATCAGAGGGCCCTGAAACATCCAGAAAAGAAGTTAACAGGATTATGTGACATGCTTAGGTACTTGGGATTGTCAAAATGATGTTCAATCTTTTATTATATTTTAATGAATAATACATATATTCCAAAATTGTATGGATTTCTAAAATTTAATGTCTAAATATATGCTATCCATTATAATTATGGTTATTCTGTTTTATATATATATATTTTTGTTTGTTTGTTTTTGTGTCTCACTCTGTCGCTTAGGCTGGAGTGCAGTGGCACAACCTGGCTCACTGCAACCTCCACTTCCTGGGTTCAAGCGATTCTCCTGCCCAGCCTCCCTAATAGGTTGGATTAAAGGTGCCTGCCACCATGCCCAGTTAATTTTGTGTTTTAGTAGATATGGGTTTCATCATGCTGGCCAGGCTGGTCTCAAACTTGACCTAGGTAATCTGCCCACCTCAGTCTCTCCCAAGTGGTGCAATTACAGGCATTAGCCACTGCACCCAGCCTTATGTTATTTTGAGGAAAGAAAAAGACCTCTCACATTGTTTTATATTGTTTTATACTCAGTACCTGTTTTAAGAAAAACAAGGAAGTGAAACCGAAGACAGGTAGCTCTGGCACCAGGCCTGAAACCAGGCTTCAGTCTGCCTGGCCTAAACCCAGTAGTTAAAAATCAACTCATGATGTAGAAACCAATGTTATTTATAGATTCCAGACATTGTATAGAAGAACTGTGAAACTCGCGTCCCTATTCTGTTTCTGCCTATCAGTGCATGAAACCCTGCAGATATCCTCTAGATTGCTCAATCAATCACCCTTTCTTCTGAAATCTTTAGTGTTGTGAGCCTTAAAAGGACAGAAATTGTGCAATTGGGGAGCCTAGATTTTAAGACGGTAGCTTGCCTATGCTCCCAGCTGAATAAAGCCCTTCCTTCTACAACTTGGTGTCTGAGAGGTTTTGTCTGTGGCCTGTCCTTACAATTTGAAATCACAGAATAACCAAATTTTGTTATATAAACCTACGAACCCAAGTAGAACAAAATTAAATACCAAGAAAATACTTTATCAGATTTTCAAGTTAAACCAGTTGATACTGAAATTGTTTAAATACACAATTTGAATAAACCCACAGTCTCAGTCGATTACCTATGATAACCCATTAATTATCAGTGCTAATGATAAACCCATTAGTTATCAGTGCTATGCACCTAATTTGGAAAATCAACTGGTATTTCTAGAGGCTCTAATGTTAATTAGGTATGGACTCATGAAGAACCAGCAGGATGACCACCTTCCTTCCTGAACCTTTTAAAGCCTTATTACAACTGCATTCCATGACTCATCATGGAAAAGATAAAATAATCCAAATTGAATACATTTGTGTGGTAACTTAACAAATTACTAAAATAGCTTTATATCCAGTGTTTGGTCCCATATTCCTGGGAAAACAAAATTTTATGTATACTTGGTCAGCTGGTGGGCCACTTAAACATTTTTAGGGATTTCATTGTAATTTTAATGCATGTTTTCTGGTTGTATAAAAGCTATAGCACGTAAGAGGGTTGATGTTGTAACAGTAAATTATCATGGTACAGGATATTTTCACCAGGTAAAGAAAGTTTTTTTTTTTTTTCTGGCTTCACAATTTTATTTTATCAATATATATGCATTTATAAGCCAGTATTGCACTATCTTAATGACTCTGTAGTAAGTTTTGAAATTGGAAGTATCAGCCTCCAACTTTGTTCTTTTCAAATTGTTTAGGCCATTCTGAGTCCTGTGAATTTTGAATTTTAAGTTCAGCCTGTCGATTTTGACAAAAAAAAAAAGGCAAGGATTTTGATAGAGATTGTGTTGAATCTGTATAACAGTTTGTGGGGCATTGCATCTTAAAGACTTAACAGATATTAATATTATCCATGAACATGAGATGTCTTTCACTTATCTAGATTTTTTAACTTTTTAAAACAATTATTTAGAGTTTCAGTATATAATTTTACTTTTTGTTAAAATTTCCAAAGTATTTTATTCTATTGCAAATAGCATTGTTTTCTTAATGTCACTTTTGATGTTCATTGCTAATGTATAGAAATACAACTGATTTCTTTATATTCGTCTTGTATAACACAAACTTGCTTAATTAGCTTGTTAGTAGTTATGTTTTTTTGTTTTTTTTTTAAGGGACTTGAGGACTTCCATGTAGATTATGTCATCTGCAAATAGAGATAGTCTCCTTCTTTCTTTCCAATATATATGACTTTATTTCTTTTTCCTTCCCATCCCTAACTAGAACCCCTAGCAATGTTGAGTGGAACTGACTAGAGTGCATTGATCCTTTCCCATTATGTAATGGCTCTTTGTCTCTTTGATCTTTGTTGGTCTAAAGTCTGTTTTATCACAGACTAGGATTGTAAACCCTGCTTTTTTTTTTTTTTTTTGCTTTACATTTGCTTGATGTATTCTCCATCCCTTTGTTTTGACCTATGTGTGTCTTTGCATGTGAGGTGTGTCTCTTGAATACAGCAATGATGGG
Source organism: Colobus guereza (assembly GCA_030247045.1). Lineage (NCBI taxonomy): Eukaryota > Metazoa > Chordata > Mammalia > Primates > Cercopithecidae > Colobus > Colobus guereza. Next base: position 46,597 of record DAKLCV010002430.1, on the reverse strand, counting down.
TCTTGAGTCTTATCCAATTTGTAAGTCTATATCTTTAATTGGGACATTTAGCCCATTTATATGTAAGATTAATATTGTTATATGTAAATTTGATCCTTGCATTATGATGCTAGCTGGTTACTTTGTCTATTAGTTGATGCAGTTTCTTCATAGTGTCAATGGTCTTTATAATTGGTATGTTTTGCAGGGGCTGGTACTGGTTGTTCTTTCCATGTTTAGTGCTTTAGAGCTCTGTAAGGCAGTCCTAGTGGTGACAAAACTTCAGCATTTGCTTGTCTGTAAAGGATTATTTTCTACACTTATGAAGCTTACTTTATTGATATGAAATTCTGGGCTGAATATTTTTTTTAAAGAATGTTGAATATTGGCTCCTACTCTTCTGGCTTGTAGTTTCGCAGAGATCCACTGTTAGTCTGATAGGCTTCCTTTGTGGGTAACCCACATTTCCTCTGGCTGTCCTCAACATGTTTTCCTTCATTTCAACCTTGGTGAATCTGACAATTATTGTCTTCGGTTGTTCTTCCTAGAAACATCTTTGTGGTGTTCCCTGTGTTTCCTGAATTTTGAATGTTAACCTTGAGTTGTTAGGTTGAAGTTCTCCTGATAATATCCTGAAGAGTGTTATAAAACTTGTTCCATTCTCCCCTATCACTTCAGGTACACCAATCAAATGTAGATTTGTCTTTTCATATAGTCCTGTATTTTTGGAGGCTTTATTCATTGCTTTTCATTCTTTTTCTAATTTTGTCTTTTCTTTATTTTATTAAGGTGATCTTCAATGTCTGATATCCTTTCTTCCACTTGACTGATTCAGCTAGTGATACTTGTGTATGCTTCCCAAAGTTCTGTGCTGTGTTTTTCAGCTCCACTAGGTCATTTTTTTATTCTCTAAACTGGTTATCTAGTTAGCAGTTCCTCTAACCTTTTTCAGTGTTTTAGTTTCCTTGCATTGTTAGAACATGCTCCTTTAGTTTGAGGAGTTTGATTCACCTCTGAAGCCTACTTTTAATTCATCAACTCACTCTACCCATTTTTCTTCCCTTGGGGATGAGGACTTGTGGATCGTTTGGAGGAGCAGCAGCATTCTGCTTTTGAATTTTCAGCCTTTTGTTTTGGTTCTCAGACTTACGGATTCTCCGTGATCTTGGTCATTGATGTTGATGACCTTCTGATGGAGTCTCTGAATGGACATGCTATTCCTTTCTGTTTTTAGTTTCCCAACAGTCAACCCCTGCTGCAGGCCTGTTGAGTCTTGCTGGAGGTCCACTCCAGACCCTGTTTGCCTGGGTGTCACCAACAGAGGCTGCAGAACAGCAATGATTGCTGCCTGTTCTTTCCTCTGAAGCTCATTCCAGGGCAACACCCACCAGATGCCAGCTAGAACTCTGTATGAGGTGTCTGTCAGCCCTACTGAGATGTTCTTAGTCAGGATACACAGGGCCAGAAACCACTTGAAGAGGTAGTCTGACCCTAGCAGAGCTCAAACACTGTGCTGGGAGATCCACTGCCTCTCTAGAGCAGATAGGCAGGGAGTCTGTTGAACTGCCCTTCCCCAGATGTTCTGTCCCAGGTGATGGGGTTTTGTCTATAAGCCTGTGACTGGGGCTGCTGCCTTTTTTCAGAGACACCCTGCTCAGAGAGGAGGAATCTAGAGAGGCAGTCTGGCCACAGCAGCCTTGCTATAAAGCTTTTATGGTTTGGATCTCTGAGAACATCGAAGAAAAACTGACCTCATATCCACTACAGCAAAACTTAGGACCTTGAACTTTGCATCATCTCATGGCTGAGAAGGTCCTCCACACCTTGGAACTGTACATCCATTGGAACCCTTAGGTAAAACTAACCAGGAGGTTTCTCCTGAAGAGCATGGTGTCTCAACATAAGCAACTTTTCTGAAGTTCACAGATTAAGACTTATTATCATGAAACCTACCTTGAATATCTCTCTTGCTTATGCTTCTGTAAACAATAGAAATGGAAAGGAGGTCTCTTATGCACTTATGGGGTATACTTATTTGTGAACGTTTACAGCCAGCCTTATACATGGATAACTTTATACTTTGGTAGATATGCCCAATGTCAGTAAGAAACTTTAATGGTACATCAGTCAGAAACAAAATATTGTTCAACTCTCAACCCACTTTGGGTTAAAGAGAATATTACCAGGAGGCCTTCACCTTCTAGAAGGCATCATTGTTGATTTTGTAGTTTAAAATACAGAAGCAATGATTAGAAATGCATGCTCATGATAGGCTCTATAGCAAATTCCACTGTAAAGGATACAACAAAAATTCTTCTGTGGAGTTCCCGTGAGAACTGGCTGAACAGAGGGCATCTCCAGCTGCTGTACCTGGCCTATTGGAGAAATTCACTGTAGGGATTAATGAGGGTAGTTAAGTAAGCAGACTCTTTATCTAGCTTATCCTTTGATCTATTTAATCTAAGAGATCTGGTTTCTTAGGTAAAGACCATACTCCAAATTGCATTATCCCCGTAGTCATGACAGTACTCCGTGATGCTGTGTTCTCCTCAAAGGTTTTAAATGCTTGCCTGCAGCCATCTCTAGAATGTTGTATGGTCTCTTCAACTGAAATGACAAGAGCTGAAAGAAATCTGCAACCAGGCCAGGATCGATGGCTCACACCTATAATCCCAGCACTTTGGGAGACCAAGTGGTGGATCATGAGGTCAGGAGTTCAAGACCAGCCTGACCAACATTGTAATCCTGCCTCTACAAAAATACAAAAAAAAAAAAAAAAGGCGGGCATGGGGCATACACCTGTAATACCAGGTACTCAGGAAGGCAGGAGAACCCTTGAACCTGGAAGGTGGACGTTGTAAATGAGCCAAAAGCAGGCCACTGTACTCCTCCTGCCCTGCCTGGGTAACAAGAGCAAGACTTGCCTCAAAAAAAAAAAAAAAAAAAGACATATGCAATATAACCTATGAATGATGTGCTGGGAAACCCAAAATGATGGTACGCTAGAGTGGCACTAAAGCCTTGTCTCACTATGGCAACCCAAAACAGCAGTCATAATCTAAGTCTTTCCAGAAAGTAAATGTAGAGCCCTGACAACAAATTTCTCACAATGCTGTAAACTGAGAAGTATCTGCTGCTGTTGCTGTTGTTCCATTTGCAACTTCTAAATCTCAAAGATATAGCAGAACAGGATCATAAAGTAAGTGGTCCTAATTGACAAGCATGCATTGAAAACCTGTGTATTGTCTTAGCCACAAAGAGTGAAAGATCAAAAGGACTTTTCAGGAGTCATTTTATGTTCTTTGATAATACAAAATTAACATGAAATGAAATGAGAGATAGGTGGGCATGGTGGCTCATACCTATAATCCAGTGCTTTGAAAGACTAAGCCAAGAGGACTGCTTGAGCCCATGAGTTTCAAGTTGCAGTGAGTTATGGACCTGCCATTGCACCCAGCCTAGGTGACAGAGGAACATCCAGTTTTAAATAAAATAAATTTTAAAACTAAATAAGATATAAGAGATGACTTTCAAGCAAAGGGTCTATTTGGGAAAATACAAGAATTTCAAGGCCAGGTGCAGTGGCTCATTCCTGTAATCCCAGCACTTTGGGAGGCTATAGGATCACATGAGACTAGGAGTTTAAGACCAGTCAGGCCAACATGGTGAAACCCTATCTCATTAGAAGTACAAAAACTATCCAGGCATGATGGCATGTGCCTGTAATCTCAGTTACTTAGGTGACCAAGCCAGAGAATCACTTGAACCTGGAGGTGGATGTTGCAGTAAGCTGAGATTGTGCCACTGCACCCAGCCTGGGCAACAGAGCAAGATTCCATCTCAAAAAATTACAAATATAAATTACAGGAAAGTAAACAGCTGGAAAAGAAAGAGTAAAATTTCAAAAACAGACATATGGAAATCCTAGGTTTTATATGATTATGACTGTGTAAACTGTAGTCGCTGCTAGACAGCATTGTGTGTGTGTGTGTGTGTGTGTGTGTGTGTGTGCCTTTCCTGTGTTTTGTTGTTTAGCCCATGTGCACATACATTACCAAGCCTGAGGCTCTGAGGTTCATGCATATATTCTTTCAGTATATTGAAACATATCAGAATATGAATGATGCATTTTTAATATCTATATTTATTCATCATTATCCTGAAAGCAGACCCCAGGTTCCTGGAGAAGAGAATGTATTAACTATCACCAACTTGCTGCAATAACTGTTCCAGATCCCATTTACTCCACCTCTCATTTTCTGAGGAAAGTGATGAGAGCCAGTTCCATGTCACTCACAGCCATGGTCTGTGCTGTAGATATGAACCCAGAAGTTTTGAACATGACTTATGTATACATACACTCTGTCCGTTTAATCTCTTTTGAGAAGGAAAGAAAGCTTTATACTCTTCAAACTAAATGTTTCTTTTGGGAACTGTCTCCATGGAGAAGGGGCATCTGAGGCTTAAAACTCCTGAATGCCTCCACAGTCTTAGGTTCCATTTACCTTCTGAATGTAAAACAAACCTTCAAAGAGGTGAATTAGTCACAACCACTTATTCAGGAATCTTTAAGATTGCTAGATTATACCAACTGCACTCCAGCCTAGGCACAAAGCAAGATTCCATCTTAAAAAAGTTACAAATACAAAATTATACAGGAAAGTAAATAGCTAGAAAGAAATAACAGAAAAACCAAAAAAAAGACCATATATAAATCTGTTTTACATGATTATGACTAAACTGTATTCACTGCTAGACAGCATTACATATGTGTGTGCATGTCTGCACATGTGTGCCTTCCCATGTCAAGGCTTGTTCTTGGCCCAGTTCTCGTGAAATTTGTTCAGATAGCCCAACTATTCAGACATGTAACTGTATTTTTTGTATAGCCTCATAGGACTTCAATGTAATCTGTGAAAGGAAACCTGTTAACACCCTCTGCACATCCATCCCATGCATGTTAAAACTACTTCAACTGTTTTCCAAATGAATCCAGAATCCTGCATTATAATAGCTCTGTTATGGCTTAAAATCTCATTTTGTGGATTTTCTACCACATTCTTGTCAGAGAAACCATTCTCAATATATAAACTCATATTTAATTCTGGGTATCTTTATAACTATTTATTTGATGATTGCTTACTCTAACCTCCTATCTTCCATTATTCTTTTTCTCATATCAAAGCTAGTCTGGGCTGAAACTCCATTTATTTATCTCTTCCTCATTTTAAAGTGAAATGGTGGGTCAGAGTGGCTCATGCCTGTAATCCCAGCACTTTGGGAGGCCGAGGTGCTGGATCATGAGATCAGGAGTTGGAGACCATCCTGGCTAACCCGGTGAAACCCTGCCTCTACCAAAACACAAAAAATTAGCTGTTGTGGCAGGTGCCTGTAGTCCCAGCTACTCGGCAGGAGAACGGAGGAACCTGGAGGCGGAGATTGCAGTGAGTCGAGATCGCATCACAGCACTCCAGCCTGGGCGACAGACACAGGCCTGGTCTCAAAAAAAAAAAAAAAAAATGAAATGGTGAGATTCTAACTGAAAAGACATCAGTCTGCAAATGTATTTACAGATTACATGTAGGTTAGTTTAACTGTCTCTTCATTAATGTTTTATATAAATTTTATGTAAATTATATGGATTTAGATAAAACAAAATTAACATCTCTACTTACAGATCTTTGTTATATGATAAGTGATGCTTATTATTTACCATTTCCAATATTTAGGTTATTTTTCTCCTGCAAAACATAATGAATGTTTTGAGAGAATCACATAGCAGGATAACTTTTAACTAAAAGAAGAAAACTGCTTTCAAATAATTAAAGTTGATGTTAATCATAGTTTTAGTGAGAATTACACCCAGGAAAGTCTTTTGGAAAGTTTTGTTAGACTACCTCTTTGAAAGTTTTGTTAGACTACCCAACACAATGATTCAACCAAGAGCCACCACCATACCCAGGTGGTGGAGCATCTATGTGCTCAGAAATTTTATCTAATTTTTATAAAAGTTGCTACTAGAGCAAAATATCATCAAAAGTTTGGGTAAGGGTACATCTGTTATAGATTACAGACATTAATCATGAATTCTGTATCTTATATACAGGAAGAGGCAGGGTCAGGGTCATTAGGACTTATCTTTCTAAAAATACAGTGATTTATGCAACAGACATAGAAACCTGTCCTGCTTATCATTTTCAGGGCATTCTTCCAGAGGGCTGCACTGTCACTATGTGAGGGGCTTAGTAAACTTCTGCAGGCAAGAATAAGCAAGCCTGGCTACTTACGTTTGCTACTTTGTCACAATTTAAATGACATCCTTTATCTTCTAACTTTCATGGTGTGCCTAATAAATCCATAAAAAGAAGCAGTAGAGTGATATGCATAACACTGACCTCTTATATTAACAACATATGACAAAACCGTAAGTAAATGTTGTCTATTCACCTTATTAACACAAAGTGGTAGAATACAAACTGGTTACTCCTAAAGATTTTTGAACTCAAGAGATAAGATTAAATGTTACTTTCAAAATGCAACTGTGTATTGTAGGACTTGTTATCATAAGTGTGAATGGGGTTTTTGTTTGTCTAAGAGCCAGGTAAATAACACAGAAGAATTTACCCTGATAATTTGTTTTCTTGCTTAAGTTCCATCAATAAATACAGTGTGAAATGTTAATTGATATTTTATTTACAAATGTGAAGCTTGCAGAACTTATATTATGTGGGTCCTCCAAATTTACACTGGGAAATAAAGTGATTCTCAATCACAGGAACCATAAGCATGTGATTGTTATCACCCTGAATATAATATGGCTTCCTCTGCTCAAATATTAGTGATTATCTTTTAGCATTTCAAACTCCTGAGGTTGACTTAAAAGCAAAAACTTGACCAGGCATGGTGGCTTATGCCTGCAATCCCAGCAGTTTGGGAGGCCAAGGCAGGTGGATCATCTGAATTCAGGAGTTTGAAACCAGCCTGGCCAAGATGGTGAAATCCCATCTCTACTAAAAATATAAAATTAGCCAGGCATGGTGGTGCATGCCTGTAATCCCAGCTACTTGGGAGGCTGAGGCTGGAGAATTGTTTGAACCTGGGAGGCAGATGTTGCAGTGAGCCGAGATCACGCTACTGTACTGCAGCCAAGGACAGAGCAAGACTCTATCTCAAAACAAAACAAAACAAAACAAAACAAAAAAAAACCTCCTCTCATTCCTTAGTACTTGATCACTGTGGTACTATTCCATATGTTTAGAATCTAGGTGTTGGGCTCTTCTGTAAAGGAGCAGAGACACCTGCAGGACCTATTTATTTATGTATGGATCATCAGTGCCTGGTGCTTCTATGAATAAACAAGGAGTTACATACAGGAAAATACTAGAGGATGATGTAGATTCTGTGTTTTTGTAATAAGTGACCACAAACTTGGTGGCAGACAACAACATAAAATGTATTTTTCACAGTTCCACATGATAAAAAATTCACACATCAGTATCTCCGGTGGAAATAAAGGTGTTAAGGACTATGCTCTTTACAGAGGCTCTAGAAGAGAATCCATTACATTTGAGAATCCATTTATTTCTTTAGCATCTTGTGCTTGCTGCTATTCCTTGGCTGTGGCTGCATACACCAGCCTTGAATTTTATCTTCATCAGGTTCTATATGTGAAGAGAAAAAGCCAGCATATCTGAAAATATGCTTTAAGTCACTAATCCTGATAATCAGGGAAACACAAATTAAAACTGACTGAGATGTCACCAACATGTTGGTGACAATGTTGAGGAAAGAAAACCTTGTACACTCTTGGTAGGAATATAAATTAGTATAGCCACTTTGAAAGCTATACAGACATATCTCAATGAATTAAAAATAGAACCACAGTATAATCCAGCAAGCTCCTTCCTAGATACATCTCCAAAGAATGAAATCAGTATGTTGAAGATCTGCAGTCTCATGTTCACTGCAGCATTATTCACAACAGCCAAGATATGGAATCATCCTAAGCGCCATCAGCACATGAAGAAATGAAGAAAATGTGGTATAAATGAACAGTGTAATACTATTCAATCTTGAAACAGAAGGAAATCTTTCCATTTGTGACAATGTAAGGAACCCAAAGGAGTTTATGTTACGGAAATAAGCGAGGCTCAGAAATAGAAATACCACATGTTATCACTTATATGTAGAATCCAAAAGTTTGAACTTATGGAAGTGCAGAGTAAAGGGATGGTTACAGGACTGGGAGAGATGGGTGGAAAGAAGAATGGAAGGAGTTGGCCAAAGTTTTGATAAGTCAGTGGAGATGAGTTTTACAGATCAATTGTATGATATGGTGACTACAGTGAGTAATGTATATTTCAAAATTGCTAAAAATAATAGACTTTAAATGTGCTTACCTAATTAGCTTGATTTATACATTCAATATATATATACAGCAAAATGTCACATTATACCTCATGCTTGCATACAAATTTTTGTGCCTTACTATTTTCAGTGTTTTTTTTTTTTTTTTTTTAGATGGAGTCTTGCTCTGTCTCTCAGGCTGGAGTGCAATGGCATGATCTGGGCTCACTGTAACCTTTGCCTCCTGGTTCAAGCAATCCTCCACCTCAGCCTGCCGAGTATCTGGGACTACAGGCATGTGCCACCACACCTGGTTAATTTTGTGTTTTTAGTAGAGATGGGGTTTACCCTGTTGGCTAGGGCTGGTCTTGAACTCCTGACCTCAAGTGATCCCCAAATTTGGCCTCCCAAAGTGTTGGGATTACAGGGTGAGCCACCACACCAGGTCCTAGGTTTTAATTTTATTTGTGACTGTCATAATGGAATTACTGTCGTCTCTCACATGGACGCAAGTGAAATTCATGTGAAAATTACTTTCAGTTTTTGTTCTCCGATTTCTTGCTGTTGAATGTAGAGATGCTACTGATTATTGCTTGTTGATTTTGTACCCTGCAACTTTACTAAATTTGCTTATCAGTTGTAATAGTCTTTTGATGTAGGTGTAGTTTTTCCAACTATAAGATTATATCATCTGCAAAGAAAAATTTGACCTTTCTTTCAATTTGATGGCCTCATTATTTCTCTTGTCTGATTGTGCTAGCTAGGCCTCCAGTATGATGTTGAATAACAGTGATGAAAGTGGGCATGTTTGTCTTGTCTTCATCCATCTTGTTTTAGATCTTAGAGAAGAGACTTAAGTTTTTCCCTATCCAGTATGATACTAGTTGTGGGTCTGTCATATATGGCTTTATTGTGTTGGAGCTATGTTCCTTCCATAGCAAGTTTTTGATGGTTTTGTCATAAAGAGAAGGTATATTTTATCAAATACTTTTCAGCATCAATTGAAAAGATTTTATAATTTGAGAGGGTTGTTTTTCATCTTGTTGGTAAGATGTATCATATTGATTGATTTGCATACATTGAACCACCCTTGCATCCCTTAGATAAATTACACTTGGACATGATGAACAATCTTTTAAATATGTTGTTGAGTTAGGTCTTCCTTCACAATTTTCAAGCATGAAATTGTTATTAACTATAGTCACCATGTTGTACAATAAACTTTAAATTTATTCCTCCTGCTAACCAAATAATTATGTGCTCTTTGATCAGCATTTCAGTCCTCCCCACCAATAAGCCTCTGGTAACCAGGATTTCATTTTAAATTTTTTTTTTTTTGAGACGGAGTCTCGCTGTCGCCCAGGCTGGTGTGCAGTGGCCAGATCTCAGCTCACTGCAAGCCCGCCTCCCGGTTTATGCCATTCTCCTGCCTCAGCCTCCCGAGTAGCTGGGACTATAGGCGCCCGCCACCGCCTGCTAGTTTTTGTATTTTAGTAGAGACGGGCCACCATGTTAGCCAGATGATCTCCATTTCTGACCTTGTGATCCGCCTGCCTCGGCCTCCCAAAGTGCTGGGATTACAGGTTTAGCCACCGCTACCGGCCTTACTTTTAAAATTTTAAGACTATACACACGGGCACACACACACACACACAAATGGAAAGGCATTCCAGGTTCATGGATTAGAAGAATTCATCTTGTTAAATTGTTAAAATATCCATACTACCCGGCTAATCCAGATTCAATGAACCTATCAAACCTGACACTTCACAACAATAAAACAAAATATTTAAATTTGTATGAAACCACAAAAGACCCAGAACAGCCGATGCCATTCTGAGCAAAAAGAACAAAACTGAGGAATCACATTACTTGACTTGCAGTTATTCACAGAGCTATAATAATCAAACAGCATGGTACTGACATAAAACAGACACATAGACCAATGGAACAGTAGATAGTACCAGAAATAAACCATATGTCTGCAGTGAACTCATTTTGACAAAGATATTCAGAACATACATTGGGAAAGGAAAGTCTCTTTGATAAAAGCTAGGGAAAACTGGATATTCATATGCATAAAATGAAACTAGGCTCCTGTTTCACCATAAACAAAAAATCAAATCAAAATGTATTGAAGACTTAAATCTAAGATCTCAAGCCATGAAACTACTAGAAGAAAACATTGGGAAGATTCTCCAGGGCATTAGTCTAGGGAAATATTTTCTTTTTTTTTTTTTTTGAGATGGAGTCTCACTCAGTTGCCCAGGCTGAAGTGCAGTGGCCTGACCTCTGCTCACTGCAACCCACCTCCCTGCTTGCCATTCTCCGCCAGTTTTCGAGTAGCTGGGACCACAGGCACCCAACCTCGCCAGCTATTTTTTTGTGTTTTAGTAGAGACAGGTTTCACTGTTAGCCAGGATGGTCTCGACCTCCTGACCTCGTGATCCGCCTGTCTTGGCCTCCCAAAGTGCTGGGATTACAGGCTTGAGCCTCCGCGCCAGGCCAGTGATCCTTACCAAATGTTTTGTCTTTTAAAGAAATTTTCATCTTAACCTATCCTCTGTCGCCAGGCCAGGCTGGAGTCCTCAGCTCACCGCTCCACCTCCCGGTTCACGAGTAGCGGTACAGGCGCCCGCCACCGCCTGCCAGATTTTTCAGAGACGGGTTTCACCGTGTTAGCCAGGATGGTCTCGATCTCCTGACCTCGTGATCCGCCTGCCTCGGCCTCCCAAAAAGTGCTGAGATTACAGGCTTGAGCCTACCGCCTCATAATCTTTACAATTTGAAAGTACGCTTCATTAACAAAGATAAAAATATTTTTTTTCCTTTTCTATTTTGATTCCTCAAAATTTCAAAACTATTTATGAATATTCTATGAAAATGATTATTTGCATAAGTCTAATAAAATGTGCTCTCTTGTAGCAGAATACAATTGAAAACATGGTTTATATATTTGAGTACAATCATTTAAAAGTATACATAAATGTGACTTTGAAAGTCTTTACAATGGGTAAATAAAACTGTCACTTGTCAGGTTTATGATCTCTAAAGCTGTAAGCAAAATCTGAAGTCTGGGTTTGGTTTTAGCTCAATAAGTTTTTAATCTTATAGTCTGATATGAAATGTAAAAAGAAGAAAAAGCACCTGTTACTAGATTGTAGCTGTGTACATTGTCTAGGGCCTCCAATCCACACTGATTCCATAAAATACTGAAACAGAAATTGCAGTGTTCCTGAAGTCTTACAAGATGATTATATACCTATCTATATGTGTATATATATATATATTTTTTTTTTTTTGAGATGGAATTTGCTGTTGTTGCCCAGTGTGGTGTACAATGGTGCAATCTGGCTCATCGCAACCTCGGCCTCCCAGTTTCAAGAGATTCTCCTGCCTCAGCCTCCCAAGTAACTGGGATTACAGGCATGAGCCCGCTATTCAACTAATTTTGTATTTTTCAGAGGTGGGGTTTTCCATGTTGGTCAGACTGGTCTCAAACTCTGGACCTCCAGTGATCTACTGGCCTTGGCCTCCCAAAGTGCTGGGATTACAGGCATGAACCACTGTGCCTGGCCCAGACACATATTTTTAAAAAATAAGTCTTGTGCATGATATATGAGGCAGCAAATCACAAAAGGAATAATTTGCATGAGCTGCACCAAGAGTTTACCAAACCACCCAACACCGCCACCAGAGACATTCAAGACAAGATAAGAAGTTGACATTTTCCCACACCACAGAGCATTTCCTAAGACATCAGAATAAGACTCCAAATCAGAATGAGATTATCACCCTTAATGCTACCTTCTTCTTCATTTGCAGGATAGTGCTGTAATTAAAATTTTCCAGTCAGTAACTGCTGCAGGTAATTTGATAAAACCTGGCATAAGGAATCCTTTGAGTCCACCTAGTGGCCAACTGAAAATATCAGTATCACAACTTTCTGTTCAAATTATACTAGAGGTCCCTTTATAAAGCTGGTGTGCTTTGCTTAAGTCAATCTAGCCATAAGATCTACTAAACAACTACCACAGACCTCATCCAGTTTACCCCACAGGCTTTTGATTTGTCTGGTTTTTGCTCTAGGCTTATGCTCTTCATTTAAAACCATTAAACAAACTAAATTTATAATATTACCATTAATTCTTTTTATATTATATTTTAAACTTTGTTTTTATTGCCTGTCTAATCTTGTAAACCCAGCCTCCTACAAAGATAAAGTTCTTGGGTGCCGTGGCTCACGCCTGTAATTCCAGCACTTTGGGAGGCTGAGGAGGGTGGATCAACTGAGGTCAGGAGTTCGAGACCAGCTTGACCACATGGTGAAACTGTTTCTAGTAAACACAAAAATTAGCTGGGTATGGTGGCTTATGCCTGTAATCCCAACTACTTGGGAGGCTGAAGCAGGAGAATCACTTGAACCTGGGAGGCAGGTTGCAGTGAGCCGAGATTGTGCTATTGCACTCCAGTCTAGGCAACAAGAGTGAAACCCATCTCAAAAAGGAAAAAAAAAAGATAGTTAATGCAACGCTTTGAGACAGTTGCTGATGCTTATGTACTAATAAGACAGAACTTGATGCTGGACCCAGACAAATTTACTTGAGAAAATGTTCCTTCTGGCCTCAAATGGACCTCCATCATGTTCCCCAACATGACAGAGAAGTAACCAGGACAGATCCATCCAGATACTAATGGATAATTGCCTAACTTCAAAATGATTGATAAGCAATTTCAGAGAAAGGTCTTGATCAAAATGTAAAATGTAAAATATAAAAGTTGATTATATGTTGGGTCACTTTGTGATAGCCAACTGAAACAGAAGTGAAAAGCTGGGGTTTAGGGGTCATAATGGCTGAGGAAACAGTCAGGTTACATAACATTGCTCCAGTCTGGCTTTGATGGCTCACATCTGTAATCCCAGCACTTTGGGACAAGGCTGGCAGATCACTTGAGGCCAGGAGTTTGACACCAGCCTGGCTAACGGTGAAACCCTGTCTCTACCAAAAATACAAAAATTAGCCAGGTGTGGTGGTGTTTGCCTGTAATCCCAGCTACTTGGGAGACTGAGTCATGAGAATCGTTAAACCTGGGAGGTGGAGGCTGCAGTGAGCTGAGATCATGCCATTGCACTCCAGCCTGGCTACAGAGCTAGACTCTCTCAAACAACAACAGCAACAAAACATTGTTCCAAGAATGTACCTTCAACTAGCCTGGCTCTGAAACAACTTACTAAAAATCTAAGACTAGTTTTATGCACCACCATCAGCTCGCCACACCTCCCGAAACCTAAATAGTGCCAGTGAACTTCCTCAAGGAACAATACACACTATCTCTTTTCTTTTATGAGACCTTAAAGCTTGTGTTTGTTCATCAGACATACTGACAACAACATTGTCTGAGTGTAGGCACCGATTGCAAGTGTTACTCCCAAATAAACGTTTTATTGCAGAGATTCTCCACATTTTACTTACTTCAACAGAGCAAAACAAAATCACATAGTGAATTTAAGCATCTCAAATAAGAATGGGAACCTGTCAAGCGCTGCCTGTAATCCCAGCACTTTGGGAGGCCGAGACGGGCGGATCACGAGGTCAGGAGATCGAGACCATCCTGCTAACACGGTGAAACCCCGCTCTACTAAAAATACAAAAATTAGCCAGGCGAGGTGGCAGTCGCCTGTAGTCCCAGCTACTGGGAGGCTGAGGCAGGAGAATGGCGAACCCAGGAGGCGGAGTTTGCAGTGAGCTGAGATCCGCCACAGCACTCCAGCCTGGGCGGCAGAGTGAGATTCCGCCTCAAAAAAAAAGAAATGGTGAACCCAGACAAATACAGACAGACAGGTGTTTTTTTTTTTTTTTTTTTTTTGAGATGAGTCTGAGGCAGACTGGAGTGCAGACCCCAGACTGGAGTGCAGTGGCGCATTTTGGCTCACTGCAACCTCTGCCTCCCAGGTTCAAGCAATTGTCCTGCCTCAGCCTCCAAGTAGCTGGATTACAGGTGTGTGCACCCACGCCTAGCTAATTTTTGTATTTTAGTAGACAGGGTTTCACCATTTTGGCCAGGCTGGTCTCAAACTTCTGTCCTCATGATCGCCTGCCTGGTCCCCCAAAGTGCTGGGATTACAGGCGTGAGCCACCATGCCCAGCCAGCGAGAAGGCTTTTATCAAACAGGCGTGTGTGTGTGTGTGTGCATGTGTGTGTTTTAACAAGAAAAAAGACAATCCAGATATCAAACTGCTAATCATGCAGCCTACTTCAAATGAATTCACATTTAAGTTATAGTCCTGCATCAATCACTTAATGATGGGGATACCTTCTGAGAAATACACATTAGGTAATTCTCATTGTAAGCTCATGATGAAGTGTATTTACAGAAACTTAGAGGGTGTAGCCTATTACACACCCAGGCTATATGGTAGACCCTATCACTTAGACTACAAACCTGTAGAGCAAGTTACTGCAAGAAACTTGTTGGCAATTAAACCAATGGTGAGTGTTTGTGTGTAAACATGGAAAATACAGTAAAAATATAGTATAAACATTAAAAGTAGTACACCCATACAGGTAGGATACTTGCCGTGATTAGTGCTTGCTGGGCTGGATGTTGCCTGGGTGAGCCAGTGAGTGAGTAGTGAGTGCAGGTGAAGGCCCAGGACCCTACTGTATAACACTGTATGCTTCACAAACACTTAGGCTACACTAAATTTGTGTTTATTTATTTATTTTGAGACACAGTCTTGCTCTGTCACCCCGGCAGGATTGCAGTGACGCCATCTCATCTAACTGCAACCTCTGCCTCCCAGGTTCAAGTGATTTCCTGCCCAGTCTCCAGTAGCTGGGATTACAGGTGTGAGCCAGCATGCCCAGTTAATTTTGTGCTTTTAGTAGAGACAGGGTTTCACCATGTTGGCCAGGTTGGTCTTCAACTCATGACCTCAAGTGATCTACCTGCCTCAGCCTCCCAAAGTGCTGGGATTGATTATAGGCATTAGTCACTGGGCCTGGCCACTAAATATAATTGTTAATCAATAACAAATTAATGTTAACTCACTGTAACTCTTTACTTTAGAAAGTTGGGAGTGGTGGCTCGATCTGTGTTTCCAGCACTTTGGGAGGCCAGGAGGATTGTGTAAGCTCAGGAATTTAAGATTAGTCTGGGCAAATATAGTGAAACGCTGTTTCTATAGAAAATACAAAACTAGCTAGGCATCATGGCCATAGCCTGTAATCCCAGCTGCTTGGGAAGCTGAGATGAGAGGATTGCTTTAGTCCAGGAGGTCAAGGTGCGGTGAGCCTGCACTCCAGCCTGTGTGACAGTGTGAGACACTGTCTTACCAGAAAAAAAAAAGAGAGAGAGAGAGAAAGAAGAAAAGAAAAGAATGCCATTCTGAAGATACAACTGCAAACAGCTATACAATCCAATACCTTGCATGGGTAGGTGGTGGTTTTGCCTCAGGTCATGAGAAATCATTTATGTTTCTTTTTCTTTTTTAGATGGAGTCTTGCTCAGTCTCCCAGGCTAGAGTGTAACAGCATGATCTTGGCTCACTGCAACCACTGCCCAGGTCTCAATTCTCCTGCCTCAGCCTCCTGAGTGGCTGGGATTACAGGCATGCCACCACACCCGGCTTATTTGTGTATTTTAGAGAGGGGTTTCACCCTGTTGGCCAGGCTGGTCTTGAACTCCTGACTTCAGTTGATCCACCTCCTCAGCCTCCCAAAGTGCTGGGATTACAGGTGTGAGCCATGGTGCCCAGCTGAGAAATCTTAATTCAGTCAAAACAAACACAGGGCTGGCACCATACCAATGACTTGGGACCACCCCAGAAAAAGTTCATCAACCATAGTTGTGAAAAAGATCTGAGGAGGCCGAGACGGGCGGATCACAAGGTCAGGAGATCGAGACCATCCTGGCTAACACAGTGAAACCCCGCCTCTACTAAAATACAAAAACTAGCCGGGCGAGATGGCGGCGCCTGTAGTCCCAGCTACTCGGGAGGCTGAGGCAGGAGAATGGCGTGAACCCGGGAGGCGGAGCTTGCAGTGAGCTGAGATCCGCCACTGCACTCCAGCCTGGGCGACAGAGCGAGACCCGCCTCAAAAAAAAAAAAAAAAAGATCTGAGGAGATGTATTTTACCAGCTCTGTAGAAATGAACTTGTGAGGCGGAGGTTGCAATGGCAAATGTTATTTAGGATTCCCAAGATCTTGAGCCAAGAGGTAGGACAATTGAATAAGGATTGGACTGGCAACTCCCACAGGTTAGATAGTGTATTTTTGTCAGAAAGTAAGGAATCCCCCAGGCAGCTAAAGTGCTCTCCACTGATCCTGTTGGAGTCTTGGCCAAAACGTTCCACATGCCAATACACCAGAATACAGCACTTTTGGTGAGCTGTTTAACATGGTCTTTGATGTTGCTTATAGGCAACACCAGATACCTTAACCCCTCAGGCAAATGCTCAGTATGTGCTCCCAGCCCATAATTTCAGGCTGCCAATATTCTAGTAATAACTGAGATAAAGATTCTACAGTCATGGCCGGGCGGTGGCTCAAGCCTGTAATCCCAGCACTTTGGGAGGCCGAGACGGGCGGATCACGAGGTCAGGAGATCGAAACCATCCTGGCTAACACGGGAAACCCCTGCTCTACTAAAAATACAAAAACTAGCCGGGCGAGGTGGCGGGCGCCTGTAGTCCCAGCCACTCCAGAGGCTGAGGCAGGAGAATGGCGAAACCCGGAGGCGGAGCTTGCAATGAGCTGAGGTCCGCCACTGCACTCCAGTCTGGGCGACAGAGCGAGGCTCCATCTCAAAAAAAAAAAAAAAAGATTCTACAGTCATTTTGTTTGATGGGAAAGAACTGCTGTGCCAAGTTCTGCCCATAATCTTCTGTTCTTCTTACTCCTCTGACCTATGAAAGGAGAAATGAACGTCTTCCCACAGAGGGCTCAACATTACACTGACAGCTTACAGAAGAGGCCAGCTGGGTTTGCATTTTGTTATCTTTCTCAACACTTCTGGTCTGCCTTTGATGGGCATTGTCTATGCAGGGAAATGATGGAAAACACTTAAACGCTCATTAAAGTTGTTGAACATTAGAATAGCACGTTAGCTGGTATGACAGGGGATGATGTGATTAATTGACCTACTGGTAAGATGTAGCTCAATAAATGCCACATAAGAATGTATAATACGCTGGGCACTGTGGGTCACACCTGTAATCCCAGCACTTTGAGAGGCTGAGGCAACTGATCCATAATGTGAACAGATCAAGACCATCCTGGCCAACAAGCTGAAAATGTGTCTCCATTAAAATACAAAATTAGCTGGGCATGGTGGCGCCTATACTCCCAGCTACTGAGGTGACTGAGGCAGGAGAATCATTTGAACTCAGGAGGCGGAGTTTGCAGTGAGCCGAGATCACGCCACTGCACCCCAGCTGGCAACAGAGCAAGACTCCATCTCAAAAAAAAAGTATAATAGCTAGTTTATTCTATAGGCAGGATTCATAATCCCACCCTATATTCTAAAATTCTAAAGTAATAGTTTTTATTATGAAATCTCAGTCTTGCCATAAATAGAGTTTTCTTCAAATTTGGTGACACCAACTGCAGGGCAGTTAAGTCAGTTGGTGCCCTATGTTAAAAACAAGTGAACCACATCCATGACTCATAACCCACCTTACTCAAGGAGCAATGTCAATATATTGTAACCTGAAGGCCATGCACTCACTTGCTGCAGACTGGTCATGATGATCCGCTTAAACTGGTGTGCTCCAAATGATACTGAATGATTACATGAATGAATCTAATCTCTGTCCTTGGTACCACAAAGACGGCTAGAATGCTGCACTTTAGGTTCTTCATGGGTCCAAGGATGATGAACAAATTTATTTGGCAGACCTGCTAATCTCCTACATGTGATTAATAGCTAGACAAGAGCTATTTTTCATTGGAATGATAATTTAGCACCATCTTTAGACATTAAAGACATGATCTATTAATGATATATAGCAGCTCCCACTAAGAATATTCAGCAAGCTCTCAAAGACAGCTTCCAAAGTATTTTGAAAGAACTCTAAAATATCCTCATGTATATGCCATTTGTTAAATTGCACAGCATTAGATATCTTAACTGCTGCACAATAGAGAACCTGCAGCAGATTATTAGAACTGAATGCTGTATATATTCCAGATAATTCTGGCAACATAATGGTAACCTTGCAAGACATGAAAAGCCAGATAACTGCAGTGTTTGACCCTACTCCTTTCTCCCACTGGCTTTCTCCTTGATTTAGTTCTGAGGCCAACAATGGCAAAAGCTAATAATTCTTGTTATTGTTTACATTGCCATTGTGGCCTTTTTCTTGCAACGAGAAAATAATTTATTAATACAATGTCTGGCTCTGACGCCTTCTTCTAAAGTTTCAGGACTATCTCAGAAGAGGTCAGCACATGACATTGAATTAGAGGGACAGAGTGTGGGGACAAGAATGACTTTAGTTTAAATGTGAATCTGTTTGGCTAACACTGAGTCTAGAAATACTCCAAAATGTCTAGTTGCATTACCTTTATGTAGAAATATCTATTCATTGTTGCTTCCCACCAAACAACCCTTTTGTTGTAGAAATTGTAGGCTGTCATGCCTGCAGCCAACTACACATTCCTTCCTGAGCCTGTATTCTTTTTCCCAAGATACAAGCCATGGGTATGGGAGACTGTGATACAAATAAACACCTGTCTAGTGGGTACCCAAGGCCACATTTTTTCTGTAAGTTTCAATAAGTCATCCCACACTGACAAACTGGATTTGCCTGCCCTCTTTGGTTTCTAGGTTCCTTCTGCATTTAGGAGTTGCTTTGCACATATATGGTCTTTTTGAAGAAGACCAGGTCCAAGTCCTGCATTCCAGAGGGGCCCTCCTATACCCAAAGAAAGGAGCTGATAGCACAGAGAGGCCCAGAATCTGAACACACAGGCCTTGCTAAGTTCCCATTGATTACCATTTTATTGGCTTCTTTTGTCCAGTTGTACTCTGCACACCTGTCCACCCCATCAAACTTAAGTAAAACACATAGCTTGTTTTGGGGGTTTTCATTTTGAAGGTTCTCATGTGATGTAAACATTTACTAAATAAATGTCAGTGCTATTCTTTTGTTTATCTGTCTTTCATCATAGTGTGTCACCTATGGGCTTTGTTGACAGGTGAGAAAATATAGTACTTTTTCTTTCTCCTAGACTGGGGACAACTCCCTACTGATGTAAGATTTTGAAAGATGCAAATGTTCATCTTGCATCACAATTGTAACAATGTATGTGCAGCCAAAATAACAAAGAGTTTCATGAATCAAATTTGCACTGAACATGTATATTAATCCCATTGCTTTAGACTTCTCCTACATCATTACTTTAGGTAAAACATTTAAATGGAGCATGAAAAGAAATTACTAACTATAAAAGTTTAGTTATAATTTTATTTTAACCAACAACTTTTCATGTTCTTCATCTGTAGCTTCATTGTGACCTGAATAAGATTTGAGAAAAACTTCTCCCAAAAAGCAAAAGGAATTTCAAAGAGAGGATTAGCAAAAGAAGAAGCCCTATTTCTTTTAAAAGTTTGCAATATTAAGCACCCTCTTGTTGGTTTAGATTAAATAAAAATATAATAAAGCAAATGTAAGTGACATTAGAAATGAGAAATGAAGGTCGGGTGCGGTGGCACACGCCTATAATACCAGCACTTTGGGAGGCCGATGTGGGGAGATCAGAAGGTCAGGAGATCGAGACCATCCTGGCTAACACGATGAAACCCCGCTCCACTAAAAATACAAAAATCAACCGGTGCAGTGGCGGGCATCTGTAGTCCCAGCTACTGGGGACACTGAGGCAGGAGGATGGCATGAACCCAGGAGGCGGAGCTTGCAGTGAGCCGAGATTATGCCACTGTACTCCAGCCTGGGCAACAGAGCAAGACTCTAACTCAAAACAAAAAAAAAAAAAAGAAAAAGGAATGAGAAATTAGATACAACCAAAGCTATGAGAGTGGCAGTAAAAACTAATTACAATATACTTATAATAATTTACAACAATTAAAATTATTTGAAATGGAAAGTAAGTGTTGTTTTTACCACAAAATACAAACTACTAACCATCATAGATCAAAGACTTACCACTTTTTAATCACCAGACTCAAACAATTGCTTAGCCTCTTTCTAATCAAATTTCAAATAATATATAATTGCTAGGTAATACAAAATTTGAAAACCCAGAATTCTCAGATTTTTCCTGTTGTGGTTATTGGATTCTTGCTGCAGGTTTCTGCAAAAGGCTATTTTACAAACAAGTAACATTTTTAGCAGCAAGATATTAAAGCTGCATTTAAACAAGGCAAAATAGAGGCACAAATTATAGTAATCATTGTCATATTATTGTTTTGAAGATTAAAATGAAGAGAATAAATGTGATTTTAAGTCCAAAATTAGGAAAGTATTTGTGAAATGTATGACAGTTAAAGAATAATATATCTTATTTTTTTTCCGCACCCCACCCTAATTTCACTAAAGGAACATTATTTTCAGAAAAAAATAGAACTATTCATGATTTAACCAAGGCTTTGGTCACTAAACAAAATATTTCAAAGCATTAACAAAAAGAAAGCAGTCTCTAACCTTAATGCAACAGACTGAGAAAAAAATAATATATGGAAGGGTACAACAGATTGCTTTATGAGGTATCTTAAAACTGTTTCTAAAATGCTGCATGGTCAAACAGCTGCTGGCTCACTAGACAAAGAGGAGTGTAGTTAGCCTTGGACAAAAGGAACTGAAGGAAGACCCTGAAAAGATTAAAAGTGACCTTCATTTATATATAGAGAGAAGCTATAACATGTAGTATCTAAGCTGATTAAAAGAACTAAAAGAGAAGCTCAGATTGTGCATCAGAAGGTAAATGAAAGAGGAAGTTACTTTGTTTCAAGGAAGAAAGGAAAACTGTGGATGCCACCTGTTTCTGTTTACCTATTTCAGGCCTGGCTAGCCGTGATTTTAAGACCATTAGGTACAACTGATTTGAAAAATCGGCTTCAGTCTATGAGAAATTTCTTCCCAAGACTGAAATCTTGTTTTTAGAGACATTTCCTATATTTTGAAAAAAATCAAAATAATAAATTAAAAGGAAAAATAATTCAGGTGAGGTTAGAGAAAAAAAAAAGCATTATTTTAAAGTTGTAAACTATTTTGTTTACTTATAGTTTAATTTACATGTGGTAGATATGCATTCGTGAAGTTCTTGGCTCAGGTAGGATATCCTTCTATTTCCCACTGCACCCTACTTAATCTTCCCTCCTGCAAATAATTAGATTATCCCTGGGAAAAAAGATGTCAATAAATTGATCATGTTTAAATGCATCAGTTTCTAGATGATTTATCTA
Source organism: Colobus guereza (assembly GCA_030247045.1). Taxonomy (NCBI): domain Eukaryota; kingdom Metazoa; phylum Chordata; class Mammalia; order Primates; family Cercopithecidae; genus Colobus; species Colobus guereza. The sequence continues at coordinate 24,844 of DAKLCV010002430.1, read as the reverse complement.
AGTCTTAAAACAGTAGAACGAGCAATTAAAGTTAGCATTAATTTCCATCTACCAAATCAGAAGACTATTCTAACCTTTGAGAATTAGATGTTGAAAATATGGCTCATGAATTTAGTATGATTAAAATAAAAACAAGCAAACAAAACAAACCCAACATCTTGAAAGGACATGTGACTCTAAAGTCCCAAAACTAATTACAAGTTTAAAAATCTTAAGTTTAACATTATTCTATTACACCTTTATTTCTGTCATCTCACAAAAGTTTTAAATTTTGTTGTTGTGTATTTGATTTACCTTTTATTTTATTGTTTGTGTCTTGGTGACCTGCCAACCATTAGGCATCAAAACAGCCTATACAAGCTGCAGGATAAATGAACACATAATTGGACTTAAGAATAGTCAACTATGTCAATATACAATTTGTGGGGGATGGTTTATGATCACATATATTTGTACTTTGATGGGAATGTCTTGAGATAAAATTAGAGAGAAGGAGTGAGTAATATTCACAACATTTTTGTTGCAGTCATCCCTGAATTTGAAGAAATAATTTACGACATCTGTGAAGAGAAAATGAATTAATAAAAATTTGTGCATTTATTCTGTATGCAGTGTTAATCTGTGTTTGCATACACCATAGAAATTAAATTAGGCTACAAAGGGTATTTAATGAGCATAAGATACCTTAATGTACCTCAAATACAATTAATTGCATTGGACCAATCTAAGTTACTATTCTTCAGTTTTCATCTATTTTATTCTGATGTAAAATGAACCAGGATCTGTGTGAAATTACTTGAATCTAATGTCTTTGAACATTTTTCTTACCATGCCTTAAGATTAAAAAAAAAAAAAAACCTTGGTTTGGCAACTTTTGCCCTTAGTTGCTTAGTTTGATTTAACATTGACAGGACCTGCTAACTCCTACCACTTAAGATAATAGCTTAGGGCCTGATGATGTAAAAATATTTAACAACTGTTGAAAATAGTCAATGAATCTTAAAGGTCACACTATAAAACAATATAGCACTTTAACTTTTTTATTTACTGAATTTGGGAGAAGGGAATAGTGTTCCAGAAACTGGGATCACCAGGTGTTAGGGAAGCATATGATTAGCCGCTGATATAAAGGCCCAATATTGGAAGAACTGTTAATGCAGTTCAGAGACAGTGAGTGAATTATTAGCCTGATTGAGAGATTAAAATGTGTTGATATTATATTATACATGTAAATTAAATGCTCTCAATCTCTCTGTGCAACCGTTATTTTGCATGAAGGATTGTTACTCACAGGAGAACCAATGCTTTCTTTTCCATTTATTTTTTTAAGTGATTGAGTCTTTTTCTGAACCCTGAGATATTTTTACATTTCATTAATTAAAGTACCAGAGACGATATTGAGAACCTACTACATGTCACACACTATCCTAGACAGAAAAATAATAAGTTTGTGTCTTTATTTAAATTTAGTTGACTGCCCCTCACCTAGTGAGTCTCTCACACACCACGCCATGTGATATAAGCATCTGGGAGGTCTTTTGCCTTTGAAAATACATAGATGGTTTGACATACGATAAGAATATAAAATTCACCACTTTATGTTTTGTGTGTCAGTGTGCTGTGAAGAGCCCTTTGGGGTGATGGATCCAGTGGCTCCAAAGTGAAGAGCTGATTTACTGCTGTGAAGGGTTTGAGGCTTTGAATTTCAAGCCCTGGTTCTGTGTCCTGGGCACCTGCGCTGAATCGTTGCCGCGAGGCTTGGCCAAGTTAAGGCCCCAGGCACTTTGGCATCTGGGCCAGGATGGCCTCCATGCCCTCACAAGGTGAAGCTGCTGAAGCTGGTAGCGTTCAGCTGAAGCGGTGGAAGCCCCGCCTAGGGGGCCCTTCCTGGTCGTCATTCCCGGAACCCCGGCAGGGGTCTGGCTTCCCAACGACACCTCCTCTTCAGTCACCATCACGGATCCTACAGGCTGGGCGGCATCACCACCTCGCCCCATAGACTGCAGCCCTGAAACAACACTTAGAGTCCTCGGCCCTGGCGCATGACTGGCGAGAAGAAGCGCGCACGGTGGAGGGCAGTCCCCGCGACCCGCAGGGTATCAGGTGCAATGGGCGGGGCGGCGTCCTGCTGTGACTGGGCGCAGTGGACGCGGTACTCTCTGATAGCCGCCTCGTCGCCGCCTACATCCTCGCCCCATGCGACGCGACTTATCCTCTTAAAGTGGACGACTAGTAGTACCGGGAAACGAAGGAAACAAGAGTTAACCATACAACATTTTGTTTTTGAAACCCATCTTGCAACTGCCTGACTGCAAAATGTACACAGATTCTGCAGACAAAAATTGCTGCCACTTATTAAAGATTTTATGGTGAAACTGACTTTTTCCCCAAACCCCTGATTCAAGGACTGTTGCATAGAAACCCATGAACTCTTAAGATAACCCTTCACTAGTAATTAAGATAACAGGTTGTTTACAACCTAATGAGTACCAACTTTCTCTTGTTCCCTTTAAAACTGTCTCAAAATAGCCGGTCACCACACAATGTCAGATGCTTGAATCTGTTTTCGATTTCCAATCCTAAGACTGCCAACAAACTCCTTATTTCTATTCAGTTTCTGTGACTCTTGGTCACGATGTTGCAGGCATCACCTCTCTAGTTCCAGAGCACATTTGATCAGTCCTCAAAAGAAACCATGCATCCGCCAGCAGTAACTCTCCACAACCTCTTTCATCCAGTCCTTAGCAACCATTATCTGGTTTTGGTCTCTATTTGCTTTTCCTGAACATTTCACATACGGATCATTCTGTATCTGGCCTCTGCATCTGACTTTTTCACACAGTGTAACGCTTTTCAAGATTCACCCATGTGGTGCCTTGTGTCAGTTTTTGCTATTTTCACGCCAGATTTTGAATGGGTATGTTTTTTCATCTTTTAAGTGATTTCCAATTGTAGAAAATCTGTTTGTGTGTGTGACTGCAATTTAACCATTTTATTTGCTATTAAGATACACGCTTTAACTTGAGTCAAACAACTATATTTCCACTTTGTATAATCAATACTAAAGTTTGTATCTTAAATAGTAAACTTTATTAGATGACTAGGATACAAATTACAGTTTTCATTTATCTTTTGAAGGAATATAGTTAATTTTTAAAGTTTCTGTTATTATTTCTTTATAACATTTACTGAACAAACCAACCACATTTGGTTATATGAACTTTTCATATTTTACAGGATTTTAATTTTATTGTCTTAGAAATTTTGGCATCACTCAGTTTTGCTGAGAGTTTATTTTTATTAATAGGTTCTGTGTACTATACAACCTGCAGTTGTTACTCCCATTTTGCAAATATGGCATTAAAATATAATGATGAGTGGGGAGACTTTCTTCCCATTTTATTTCATCAAAGAAATCTTGTCATTTCATCAGACTTTAAGATTTATTGAGGAGAGTTATTCAATCTTTAGTTTGGTAAATTGTGACCTTAAATTTTGAAGGAGGTTGAACTAAATGTAAATATGATAAACTGATGACTGTAATTTATTAGTTGTGAATAGAAATTTAATTTAGACTTGTAAAATATTGTTTTTAAATTGCTAATTGGGTGATAGTGAAGAAAATGCCTTCAAAAGTATTCCACTATACAATCTGCAAAGAAAAGAATTGTGTCCTCTTTAGTGTATCTTAAAACTCTTTTTGTTCTTAGCATTTTGGGATTCTCTAGAGCCATCTTGCGCCTGGAGAATCTCAAATGAAACAATTTCTTTTTAAAGTCAAATGTTAGCCATCCTAGAAGTTGGACATGAAATACTGTGGCCAGGCGCAGAGGCTCACGCCTGCAATCCCAGCACTTTGGGGTGCCGAGGTGGGCAGAACACGAGGTCAGGAGATCGAGACCGTCCTGGCCAACACGGTGAAACCCCGATGCCAGTAAAAATACAAAACACGGCCGGGCGCGGTGGCCAAGCCTGTAATCCCAGCACTTTGGGAGGCCGAGGCGGGCGGATCACGAGGTCAGGAGATCAAGACCATCCTGGCTAACACGGTGAAACCCTGTCTCTACTAAAACACAAGAAATTAGGGGGAGGTGGCGGCGCCTGTAGTCCCAGCTACTCCGGGAGGCTGAGGCAGGAGAATGGCGTGAACCCGGGAGGCGGAGCTTGTAGTGAGCCGAGATCGCGCCACTGACTCCAGCCTGGGGACAGAGCGAGACTCTGTCTCAAAACAAACAAAGAAACAAACAACAACAACAACAAAAAGACATTAGCTTAGCGAGGTGGCGGGCGCCCAGGTCCCAGCTACTCTGGAGGCTGAGGCAGGAGAATGGCGAGAACCTGGGAGGCGGAGCTTGCAGTGAGCCAAGATAAGGCCACTGCCCTCCAGCCGAGGCGACAGAGCGAAACTCCATCTAAAACAAAACAGAAACTTGTAAGTATATGTTAATATTCTGATACTTAATGTTCATGAAAAATGTGTATAGAAATTCTATACACATTTACTCTTTAAATAGAGAACAAAAGCGATAATGAGTACTATAAACTAATATGCAGTTATGTATGTGTGTATGTGGTTAACACAATTAGGTTGTCATTGCTTTGTTTTTAAAGGTAATACGCACATATATTGATAATGATAAACAATTCATATAGCTTTTTCTATCCTCTCAACTGCGTAAAGGTCAGTGAAAAATTGGTGATTAAGTCAAATTTGCATTTTTCAGGAGAGTAGTAGAGCTTCAGGGCGGCTGATCAGCAGGGCAAGTAGTCAATGTTACTGAATTACCGTGTTTTGCTTGAGAATGAATACATTGTCAGGGCACTAGGGGTAAGCTGGTTGGGCGGAGTTGAGAGGGTGTTGGGAAGTGAGAAATGAAAGTTTCATTACAAAAGTTAAGGTAACAAAGAATCTGGTAGAAGTAAGTTTTGATAGTTAATTAAGTTTCCAAATCTGGCACCTTTCAGTTTTGTCGCACCCTCCTTGTTTTTGACAATGCAATCATATGCTTCTGCTATGTTGCGTATTTAACGGTGATGATTGCAGTCCAGCTGCGCAACAGAATGTTCCTGCTCTCCGAGAAGCTCTTCCTTCATTTGCACTGAAAGCTGTAGCTCTAAGCATCAGTGTGAAGCAGGAGAAAACAGTAAAGGCAGCGTCCAGGATAGAGTGAAGCGACCCATGAACGCATTCATTGTGTGGTCTCGCGATCAGAGGCGCAAGATGGCTCTAGAGAATCCCAAAATGCGAAACTCAGAGATCAGCAAGCAGCTGGGATACCAGTGGAAAATGCTTACTGAAGCTGATAAATGGCCATTCTTCCAGGAGGCACAGAAACTACAGGCCATGCATATAGAGAAATACCCGAATTATAAGTATCGACTCGTCGGAAGGCGAAGATGCTGCAGAACAGTTGTAGTTTGCTTCCCGCAGATCCTTCTTCGGTACTCTGCAGAAAATGGAACTGGACAACAGGTTGTACAGGGATGACTATACCAAAGCCACACACTCAAGAATGCAGCTAGCCACTTACCGCCCATCAACACAGCCAGCTCACTGCAGCAACGGGACTGCTACAGCCACTGACAAAGCTGTAGGACAATAGGGTAACACTGGCTACAAAGACCCACGTAGATGCTCGTTTTACGGTAACTTACAGCCTCACTTTCTTATGTTTAGTTTCAATATTGTTTTCTTTTTCACTGACTGATAAAGGTGTCATTCATTTTGGTTTTACTGGTATTTTATTTTAAACTTAATTTCAAGTTGTGTCAACACGATTAACTTGCAAAGAAATAAAACATCCAGAAGTGATCCCGCTTATGTTTGTGGCTGTTTAGCAGAGTACTAACTTGATAAAGAGACACTGGTTTATTTTAAATACTCTAATGAGAAACACATTTGAAAATTGTACAAAAAGAAATCACACTTCTATATGCAGCATGTTAAGCAGTCCTTTCTAGACTATGTATACATTGGTCTTTCAGTTACTTTGCACGTCTCTGTAAATTGCAGGTAACTAAGGAATGGATATGTGCAGGGTCAAACTTATTTTTTCTCCCTTCACACTGTGGAAACACCATTGTGCCTCCACTTGCAATTCAGTTCCTTTACTCCACATAAACCAAACGTTTGACATTTCCTTTCAACTAGTTATAAAATGTTTCTGCTAAACAAAATCTTTAACTCCTTGTCATTTTTATATCTCTATGAAACTCATCGCTTTGCCTTTCTTCTGAAAACCCTTAAATGGCAATCTACCTGTTTCCATGGCCTATTAGATTTTAAGCCTGTGGAATGAAAAATACAAATGGAATGTTGAGAATACCGACTACCCAGATTATGGAGATGGAAGGACAGGGCTGGTGACCCAACTGGTTTAATTTGATAGGATTTAAAAAAATTTAATGCCAAGACTTCATAAATTTGCATATAAGCTAAAACAGAAAACTACAAGTTTGGCAATAACTGTAAACTATATTTTGAAGTATAAATTACAAAGAAATTTTTCCACAATAAAATAAATCAAAACTTAAAATTAATGGTATGTATCAAAGTCAACTTTCCAATATTCCAAAACTTTTCAGACACACTACCTAAATAATAAAACTCAAACACTAAAAGAGTGTATATTAGAGATGGATATCATGTTTTCAAAGTTCAGGTTTTAAAAGCTGTTAACTCATAAATTACTTTATTCCAGAGACAATACTACTTAATCTGAACTTTATGCTAAATGAAACTGTATATTGCCTGTTACCTTTAAACACTGACTCAAAACTACTTTGTAATATTTAAACCACTCTTTTCACTTTCCCAAAATCACACCCATTCTGACCTTCGTTACCATACATTAATTTTCTTTTCTTGAACTTCTGACACAGATTCTCTGCTTGACCAAACTTTAGTCAGGTTTCTGAACCTCTCCTAGGCTTGCCTGTGCACTTCCTTGCCAAACACAGTTTTGGGAAAGAAATCTAAGCCAGGTTGGCAAGTCCGCACCCCACCCCATATCTGATCACCTCAACACTTGATCAGCCCTCGATATCTGATCAGGTTCCTCATCCTCCACTACCTCTAGGTGACATCTGATCAGCCTAGCCTGTCTCAGCAAGAATCTGCCTTATCTGTGATGTCTTCTCTAGTGATTCTCCATCCATTGACCCTACTCCCTGTTCCTTGGCTATAAATCCCCACCTGCCCAGATGTATTTGGAGCTAAGGCCACCCTCCCGAGTGCAAGACCTCATTGCTGTGTTGAAGGTCCTGAATAGTCTTCCTTACCAAGTTTGAACAAGTATCACCGAATACTCTTTTTCTTTAACAATGTGCATAAACATAAGTATAAAATATTATGTAGAGCTTTTGCTTAACAAATTTTGGCAGTTTTCAGATTATTAAAATTATGGTTTCATGCATGTATACATTGTGAATGACTACATCAAGCAATGTATCTACTACTTCATATACTTCCCTTCTTTTTGCACTAGGAACATTTAAATTGTACCTGTTAGCAATTTTCAATTCAGTACATTCTTGTTGCTCATATTCACCATTCACTTCATATTTGAATACCATCCTGGCACATGAGCAGTGCTGATCTCATATCATTCTAATTTTAGTATATGTGCTGCCCAAACAAGAATTTTAAGAAAAAATTGCTGTGCATAATTCTTTTCTATTTTGTTGGACAAATGAATGGATATTTTCTGGTTTCAGCTATTACAAATATTGTTTTTATACATTCTTATAAATGTACTATGGAGAACATTTATAAGAATTTATGTGAAGCACACCCCAGGAGAGGAATTGATACTTATGTATGGTTTATTTAGGAATTACTGAAATGAAGCATTTTTGTATTTTTGTGATAATTAAACAAACATGAATAAACAAATTCTAACTGTAAGTATCAAGTGTGCTTTTGGCTGCCAAAGGATGTTTGCTATATTTTAAAATGTCAACACTTAAAAATACATTGAGAGGGAGCTTATTACTGAATAAAGAACACGGGCTCTAGAAGGTAAACCTTCAGCTTTGGCTACCTGGAGTGCCACTTACAGGCTTAAGCTTCAACAATGTACTTTCCCTGTCTGAGTCTCAGTTTTCTCAATTTATAATAATTTTGTTAGTTGAAATGCTATTTATTAATAAAATCAACTCATGAAGAAATGTGAATTAAGGTACACAAGCATTAAATAAGTGAGTCTATATAAGAAATACTTAGAACAGGCTGGGTGCAGTGGCTCACACCAGTAATCCCAGCACTTTGGGAGGCCAAAGCAGGAGGATCACGAGGTCAGGACATCCAGACCATCCTGGCGGTGAAACCCCATCACTACTAAAAATACAAAAATTAGCTGACCTAGTGGTGGGCGCCTGTAGTCCCAGCTACTGGGAGGCTGAGGGAGAATGGCGTGAACCGGGAGGTGGAGCTTGCAGTGAGCCAAGATCATGCCAGTGCACTCCAGCCTGGGCAATAGAGAGAGACTCAGTCTCAAAAAAAGTAAATAAATACTTAAACAGACATCAGCATTAATAAAGGATTAACTAAATATTTGCTATTATTAACCTGAAAGTAATTGCTCCATCTAAAAATATCTTAGTAAAAGAGTAATGTAGATATTCATGATTGATTAGATATTATTACATTAGGCATTGAACTAGGTAATGTTTTCCAATACCGTGAAATGTCACAATTTTACTGCTGTGAAATACATGAATTTTCCATATTTGTTCCAAATCTGTTCCATACAGATTTTTTCTACAAATTAGAAACAAAGGGTAGTTATCAGAGTTCTAGTATTTCAAGAAATTTAATTAATATTTTATTTCATATTGACTATGTAATAATGTCAAGAATAAAAATCTTCATGAGATATTGTGCACAGATCTTTATTTATAGATGCATGAACTTTGGCAATGCATATGCCTGAGTAACTATCACCCCAAATACGCTATGTTATTTACATAATTCCTTCAACCCTTAATATTGCCTGTGCCCTTTGCACCTCTGTCAATTGTATGATTTCATCATGCAATTGAGAGGTCAATTTTTTTTTTTTCGAGGTGGAGTCTTGCTCTGTCACCCAGGCTGGAGTGCAGTGGCAACTCGGCTCACTGCAAGCTCCGCCTCCCAGTTCATGCCATTCTCCTGCCTCAGTTTTCCCAAATAGCTGGGACCACAGGCGCCTGCCACCACGCCCAGCTAATTTTTTTTGTATTTTAGTAGAGACAGGGATTCACCATGTTAACCAGGATGGTCTCGATATCCTGACCTCATGATCACCCACCCAGCCTCCCAAAGTTCTGTTTACAGGCGTGAGCCACTGCTCCCCGCCGAGATCAAGGCTTTATATGAACAGAGCTGTATTCTGAGAGTGTCTGGCTTCTTTTCTTCAGGTTGAAATTTGCATGAAGTTACCTCAGTTTATGTACACTGTTGTTGGTGAACTCTGGGCTGTTTTGAGCTTGAGGCTTTATTAATAAAGCTGCTGTCAACAGTTGAGCTCAAGTCTCTAAGTGGACATCTGTTTTCAGTGTACCTGGGCCAACACCCACGAGTGAAATTTTCAGCTCATGGGGTAGTTGTACAGTTAATTTTGTGTGTACTTTTCCAAGAATTTTCTAGGGTTTTGTGCTGTTTCACACTGCCACAGCAATGTCTGAGCTTCCATTGCTATGCATGCTCACCAAAATTTGAATTGTTATGACTTAAATTTTAACCACAGAAAGAAGGTGTGTAGTTAAAATAATTAAAGTTGTTATAAAAATATACTGATTTTCTGCTGAAAAAGTTACCCTTCATTACTTTTCTTCCTCAGAATTTCTATGTTACAATCAGTTTTCTTAAATTTGAATATTGCTGATGTTTTTAAAATCTCTATGCTATTTTCAAATGACTAGAAAGTTCTGATTTTAAACTGAGATCAAAAAGTTGGTAGATTACAGTAGGGAAATTAACAGAACGATAAATACATTGCAAAAACACCACCAAAATGAGTTCTGATTGCTGTTTGTTAGAGTTTAATAGTGTTCTTCATATTTGTCCAGAAAATTTTTGAAATCTAAAATATATGTAATTTGCATTTTCCTTGTTGCCAAGTAAGAAAGTAAACCCTTCCTCCTATTTTCATTAGAGCACTACCTTTAGAAAACTAATGTTTTCCCCTCTGTTTCTGAGGTGTATATAAATCTTTTTTTGTTTTGTTTTGTTTTTGTTTTGAGACGGAGTCTCGCTATTGCCCAAGCTGGAGTGCAGGGCCAGATCTCAGCTCACTGCAAGCTCTGCCTCCCGGGTTCACACCATTCTCCTGCCTCAGCCTCTGGAGTAGCTGGGACTACAGGCGCCTGCCACCGCCGGCTAGTTTTTGTATTTTTTAGTAGAGACGGGTTTCACCATGTTAGCCAGGATGGTCTCGATCTCCTGACCTGTGATCCGCCCGCCTCGGCCTCCCAAAGTGCTGGGATTACAGGCTTGAGCCACCGCGCCGGCCTATAAATCTTTCTAACAACTAACTAAGCTTAACGGAAGGATGGCATCGCAACAGGTCTTTCTTAATGGCCTTGAGCCTTCTTTGAAGTGTAAGGAGTGTTCCCAAGTCTCCTTGTCTTTCCTGGAACAAATTGAGGGTCAGGGCTGCATTTTTGTGGCCCAATAATAGGACACAGATGAACGGAGGAGGAAGAGGGTTTTATTTCTGTAAGTGGTTACAGGGAGAAGTCATGTAGACATATTACCAGACCCACTCAAAATGACAAAGTTTTCCAGAACTTATATACCTTAAAAGCTATATGCTATGTGTAAGTGCACATTTATCTAACGACATAAGTGATTAACTTCTTTTAATCTATAACTAAGTTGTGAGTCCTGAGGACCTTCCTCTGAGCCTCAGTAAATTGACTTCATCAAAGTGGGTCCAGCTGCTGGGTGATTACCCTTATGTTGTCTCCTGCTAAGTCACAGAGGTTTGTGGAGTTCCTTCAAAGCCTGGGGAGTTTCTGCAGACCCTCAGTAAAACTTGTGTAATCCTAATGGTCCTGTCAAGAATTCCTTTATTATTTTATCATCTTTAAGGCCCAGGAAGGCCTGGGAAAACTTTTTTGTTACATTCTAGCCTTTTGTATAATGGGCACTGGCTTTTAATATTTAACCAGTCAGTCAATACCGAAACAGGTATTGTCGGGGCCTGTGTTAGTGAGACCTGGCCTGCCACACTTCCACTTCTCAGTTTCCAAGTGCTCTCACCACATACTGTGAAAGGAACATAAATCTTGGGGCCCCAAGTCACTAAGCTAAAGGAAAAGTCCAGCTGGGAACTGCTTAGGCCGACCTGCCTCCCATTCTTTCAAAGTCACCCTCTGCTCACTGAGGCAACTGCGTATCTGATCGCCTCCCTTGAAAGGCTAATCAGAAACTCAAAAGAAGGCAACTGTTTTGTCTCTCACCTGTTCGTGACCTGGAAACCCTCCCTGATTCCAGTCTTCCTGCTTTTGCTTCAAGTTGTTCCATCTTTCCAGACTGAACCAATATACTTCCTTTTTTTTTTTTTTTTTTTTTTAGATGGAGTCTTGCTCTGTCACCCAGGCTGATGCAGGTGTGCAGCTCACTGTCACTGTCTTTCTGCTCTTTCTCCTGCCTCAGCCTCTGAGCACCAGGCCTCTGGCGCCTGCCACCATGCCCGGCCACCATGCCATAATTTTTTGTATTTTTAGTAGTGACAGGATTTCACCGTGTTAGCCAGGATGGTCTCGATCCCCCAACCTCGTGATCCTCCCGCCTCGGCCTCCCAAAGTGCTGGGATTACAGGCATGAACCACCATGCCCTACCTCTAGGTGATTTTTAAAACCACTTTACTACAGGTTGGCATAATGGCTCATGCCTATAATCCCAGCACTTTGGGAGGCTGAGGCATGAGGATCACTTGAGGCCAGGAGTTTGAGACCAGCCTGCGCAATATAATGAGAACTTATCTCTATAAAAAATATAAATAAGCAATAACTGGGTGTGACTACGCATGCTTATCATCCAAGCTACTTGGGAGGCTGAGGTGGAGGATCACTTGAGCCAAGGAGTTCGAGGCTGCAGTGAGTCATGATCATGTCACTGCACTCCAGCCTGGGCAACAGAGCAAGATCTCACCCTAAAAGAAAAAACTTTATTACACAAGTGCGTGTGTGTGCTCATAATCAAGTTATAGTTTTTTTTGCATGTTAAATGGACATCAATATTGTCTTCCTTGGTTACCTTTCCTCTGCCTGTCTTTTTAAATTGCTTGTGATATTTTTGAGAGGTATTCCTACTGGTGCTAGAGACCCACTTCATTCATATCAGCAGCACTATCGCCTGTGTCCCACGATGACGCCACTGGTGAGCATTTCATGTTCTTTCTTCTGTTATGAACAATGGTGCCATCAGCTTCCCAGCTTCTCATGCCCATGTGGTTCTGCTGTTGCTGTGTGCACCGCAAGCAGAATCAGAAGGAGATGTGCTCATATTCTGATGTCCCTGAAGGTCTTCAGGACTTTGATGGGGTTATAATCCCACCAGCAATTGGTCAGCTCTTGGGCTGTCTCAAATCGCCATTGCCACACCTTTAATTGACCTATTTTTTTTTGAAATGGAGTTTGTTCTGTCGCCCAGGCTGGAGTGCAATGAATGGCATAATCTCGGCTCACTGCAAACTCCGCCTCCTGGGTCCAAGCGATTCTCCTGCCTCAGCCTCCTGAGCAGCTGGGACCACAAGCGCCTGCCACCACACCCAGCTAACTGTGATTTTTGGTAGAGACAGGGTTTCACCATATTGGCCACTGGTCTCAAACTCCTGACCTTGTGATCCAACCACCTCAGCCTCCCAAAGTGCCGAGATTACATGCGTGAGCCACCTTGTCTAGCCTAATTGACCCCTTTTTTTTTTAAGGAAAGAAAAGCCCAGTTGTTTAAATTGGTTAAATTAAATTTAAACAGTGGCTTAAATTACTTTCAATGAATATGTATGACCCTGAGCATTTCACACATCAGCTGGTCAATTGTGCAATTCTCTTCTTGAATTTTTCTTTTAGCAAATGGAATGATCATATCTCTCTTTTAGTCACCTTATAGTCTCTCCTCCATTTTCTTTTCTTTTCTTTTTTTTTTTTTTTTGCCATCCGTCTGTTTTGGTAGGAGCTATCTACACAGTTTGTGCTCTATAACCAGAATTTCTGCATCTATAGATCCAACTAGTCTTGTATTGAAAATATTTCGTTGGGAGTGGCTCACGCCTGTAATCCCAGCACTTTGGGAGGCCAAGGCTGGCGGATCATGAGGTTAGGAGATCGAGACCACCCTGGCTAACACGGTGAAACCCTGTCTCTACTAAAATACCAAAAAAATTAGCCAGGCGTGGTGGCGGGCGCCTGTAGTCCCAGTTACTTGGGAGGCTGAGCCAGAGAATGGCGGAACCCAGGAGGCAGAAGTTGCAGTGAGCCAAATCGCCACTGCACTCCAGCCTGGGCGACAGAGCACAACTCCGCTCAAAAAAAAAAAGAATATATTTAAAAATAAAATATAGCAATCCAATAAAAGTAATACAATAAAAATAATATAGTATAACAACTATTTGCATAGCATTTACACCATATCAGGAGTTATGAGCAACCCAGAGATAATTTAAAGTAGTGGCCGGGCGGTGGCTCAAGCCTGTAATCCCAGCACTTTGGGAGGCGGAGACGGGCGGATCACAAGGTCAGGAGATCGAGACCATCCTGGCTAACATGGTGAAACCCCGCTCTACTAAAAATACAAAAACTAGCCGGGCAACGTGGCGGGCGCCAGTCCCAGCTACTCGGGAGGCTGAGGCAGGAGAATGGCATGAACCCGGGAGGCGGAGCTTGCAGTGAGCTGGAGATCCCGCCACTGCATTCAGCCGCAAACAGAGCAAGACTCAGTATCAAAAAAAAAAAAAAAAAAAGATAATTTAAAGTATACCAGAGGCTGGACCTCTGGCTCATCCCTGTAATCTCAGCACTTTGGGAGGCCAAGGTGACAGATTACGTGAGGGCAGGAGTTTGAACCAGCCTGGACAACGTGGTTAAAACCTGTACTGTACAAAATTACTGGGAACGGTAGATACCTGTAATCCCAGCTACTTGGGAGGCTGAGTCAGGAGAATCTCTTGAACCCGGAGGTGGAGGTTACAGTGAGCCAAGATCACTCCACTGCACTCCAGCCTGGGCCACAGAGTGAGATTCTGTCTCCAAATAAATAAATAAATAAAATATACAGGAACATATACTTGCATTATATGCAAATATTACACCATTTTATACCAGGAACTTCAGCAGCTGTGGATTTTGGTGTTGGGGAAGAACGGTTTAAAACTAATACCCCATGAATTCTGAAGAATGACTGCATTTTGCATATTAAACTTTCCTGGTGATATGGGCAGTAAGGAGCCTTTTCCAGTTGACAGCTCATCTTTGACATTTTTAGAGTCTGAAGTCAGAACATTATTATTATTATTATTAAAATGTAGGCACAGTCTAACCCATTCTTAAAGGTTATGCTTTTTTTTTTTTTGAGACGAGTCTCACTGTAGCCTCAGCTGAGTGCAATGGCAGGATCTCGGCTCACTGCAACCTCCGCCTCAAGCTCAAGTGATTCTTATGCCTCAGCCTCCTGAGTAGATGGGACTACAGGCATGGTTATGCTTTTGTATTTTATCTAAGAAAACTTCCTAACCCTGAGGTTATTAGACATTTCCTCTATTTTCAAAAAAAAAAATTTTTTTTCTTTTACATTCAGGTTTGTAATCCACCTGTAGTTCATTTTTAAGCACACATGAGGCCAGGCGCGTGGTTCAACCTGTAATCCCAGCATTTTGGAGACCGAGATGGCAGATCATTTGAGGTCAGGAGTTTGAGACCAGCCTGGCCAACTTGGTGAAACCACATCTCTACTAAAATGCAATATTATTAAGCATGGTGGCACATGCCTGTAGTCCCAGTGGAGGCAAGAATTATTTGAACCCTGAGGAGAAGTGGTAGGAGGAGATCACACAGCACTGTAGCTGGTGACAGAATGACCGCCTCAAAAAAAAAAAAAAAAGTTTTGCATGAAGTTGAGATTTGATCACATATCATCCCAAGAACAGCCAATTGCTTCAGTCCTGCCTATGTGGAATTTGGTTTTTCTCTCTGTTTTATGATCATGCACCTGTCTCATACGCCGAGACACAATTTAGTCAGTCTGTTTCAAACCCTTCTGAACCCATGCATTGCTCAGTTTCTCTGTCTCTGAGCTACGGTTTTCATTTTTTTTTTTTCGTTTGAGACAGGGTCTCGCTCTGTCACTCAGGCTGCAGTGCAGTGACGTGATCATGGCTCACTGCAGCCTCAGCCTCTCTTGGGCACAGGTGATCCTCCCACCTCAGCCCTGAGTAACTGGGACCACAGGTGCCACCATGTCCAGCTAATGTTTTTTCAAATTTTTGTAAAGATAGGGTCTCACTATGTTGCCCAGGCTAGTCTCAAACTCCTGGGCTCAAGAACCACCAGTCTCGGCCTCCCAAAGTGCTGGGATTACAGGTGTGAGCCACCAAGCCCAGTTCCACATCTTATTTCTTTTTAACATTTCCATCACAGATCCTGGTATTTTGGGAAATGCTTTTTAAAATTTCACACTTAGATCTTTAAATTTTCACTTTAACTTAACCTGAGGTGCAGGCTGGATCAAGATTCCATTATCATTCAGAGAATCATTCTTTAGTGTGAAGAACCTCTATTTGGCCTCAAAGTTGTTTGCACCTTGAAGGTTATTTTGTCTGATTTTTGCTAGCCCAACTTGGCTTTCCTTCTATTGGTATTTGCTTTATGCATTTTTTTCCCTAGCTATTTTCACCTTCCCTTTGGCATTTTGTTGCAAATGCTTCTCTTGTAAATAGCATGAAACATTTTAAATTGCATTATCTAATCTCTGTCTTTTTACAGATTTATTAAATCATTGAACATCGAACATAACTAAGGATGCACTATTCCTACTATTTTATTTTACTTTTCTTCTTTTTAACTCCTTCCTTCCTAACTTCCATTTAGTATTCAGTTTTAAATTTATTATTATTTTTATTTTGAGAAAGCCTGGCTCTGCCACCCAGGCTGAAGGGCAGTGATGCAATCTCAGCTCACTGCAACCTCACCTCCGGGCTCAAGTGATCCTCCCACCTCAGCCTCCTGAGTAGCTGGGACTACAGGTGCTCACCACAATACTTCTAATTTTGGTATTTAATTTTATTCTTCATTTTTTGTATTTAATTTTATTCTTCATTCTTCATTTTCCTCCACTAGTTCATGTTAATTTCTATTTTTAACAGGAACACTTAACCTTAAATGTCAAAATCCAGCAACATCTAACTACTTTTACTCACTTCTCCCTTTTATCCTCTCTGTGAAGGTAGCCTAATCTTTAGAAATTAAGTTTCACCTTGTTGTTAATACCAGTTATTATTTTTAAACAGCTAACAATCACTTAGTTTTACTGGCTTGTTTCAGTGTCTTTGGCTGGCATTGCTGTTTGCATCCTGCTGTGCCATTCAGGGTGTGAATTTCTTCTTAAGGCAGAGCATCATTGGGAAGATTTTTCAGCAAGAATTGCAGAGCCCTTGTTGAAATATTTACGCTATCATCACTCTCCAACAGCAATTTAGCTGCATTTTCAATTCTTGCTTGATAGTGAACATTTCCTGAACAACCTATAAATGCTCGTCCATTGACTTCCTGATGTCTCTCATGTCAGGAAGGCCACTGGGAGTTCTAGAAGTCTGGGAGTTATTTCTTTTTCTTTTTTCGTTTCTTTTTTTTTTTTGAGACGGAATCTCTGCTCTGTCACCCAGGTTGGAGTGTGTGGCATGATCTTGGCTCACTGAAAACTCCACCTCCCGGTTCAAGTGATTCTCCTGCCCTCAGCTCCCAAGTAGCTGAATTCCAAGCATGTGCCATCATGCCCAGCTAATTTTTTATATTTAGTAGAGATGGGTTTCACCATGTTGCCCAGGTTGATCTCGAACCCCTGACCTCAGGTGATCTGCCCAAGTCAGCCTTTCAAAGCACTGGGATTACAGGGTGAGCCAACACCCCTGGCCAAAGGTTACCTTTTAATTGAAAATAAATAAATAAATAAATTGAAGCAAAATTTATATAATTAACCATTTAAAGTGAACAATTCAGGGCATTTAGAACATTCACAATGTTGTGCAGCCATCACCTCTGTGTACTTCCAGAGCACTTTTGTCCCCCCAAAAACCTGATTTTATCAAGCAGTCACTGTCCCTTTCCTCCAGTCCCTGGCAGTCGTGACACTGCTTCTGGTTCTAGGGATTCGCCTTATTCTTGAAATTTCATCTTCATAAAATATACACTATGTGATTATTTGTTTGGCTTTTTCTCTTTGTAAAATATTTTGAGGCTCAACCACTTTGTATCAATTTTCAGTGCTTCATTCCTCTTCAAGGCTAAATAATATTCCATTGTGTGGATGGACCACATTTTGTTTATTCATTTCTTCCACTGATGAACATGTGAGTTATTTCTGCTTTTAGCTATAATGAATAGTGCTATGTGAACATTTGTGTACACATTTTTCTTGGAACCCTTGTTTTCAATTATTTTGAGTACATACTAGGAGTGGAATTGCTGGTTCAAGAGTAATTCTATATTTAACTTTTGAGAATCCACCAAACTATTTGTTCACAGTGGCTGTACCATTTTAGACTCCCACCAGCAATGTACAAACATTGCAGTTTTGTCACATCCTTGCCAACACTTGTTATTTTCCATTTTAGATTTTAGCCATCTCAGGAGTGGTGCTTCACTGTGGTTGTGATCTGCATTTCCTAATCACCACATTTGCTTTCAATATCTACTATCTGGTACAGTTTTTGCATCTTCTTCATAACCCCACAGTTCTATAAAACATCCTCAACTATCCCTCCATAAGCATCAGTTCAAGGACATTGCCTCAGTTTTTCCCAGCCAAAGAGTCACTCACCTGAGTTTGGCTTCTTGGTGGGTTCTGTGAACAAAGAGAGAAAATAAATGCAATATGCATTGAAGATTCATCAGAAGCACAAAGAAAGGCCATGAACACCCTGAGGAAAGATGAAAGGTAGTGACAAAAAATACAAAGTAAATGATATGGACACAAATTCCATTGTATTCAGAAAAAAGCAAGAAAACACCCTTAAAATCCATTCAAACAATCCACCTTTGAGGCTGTGAGGATACCCACAGGATGGCCAAAGTAGCTGAGAACATCCAAGACAAGTAAGTGAGCTACCTGCCTGTAGAGGCACCATAGAGCTGGACGGTGGAGAGGGTGGGGAGGCAAAAGAAAAGATGGAGAAAGACTTTTCAGCTTCAGAATGATGGCTTTTCTCACTTTCTTTCATTCACCATTTTTTCATTCAGCAAGCATGTATTGCATGGATGTGGGATATCAGGTCAGGAGTGCTCAGGGTGCAGCCTGTGACCACCCCTGCTCAGTGAACCTGGTGTGCAATGCGGTAAGCAGACAGGGGCACAAGGAAGTTTGAGGAAGATGGTCAGGAGGTAGAGTCGGCCATGGCTGGGAAAATTGAGCTTCAGGGCTGTGCAATGGCCAGACTTCTTCCAAACAGAGGAAACAGTGTATTTGAGCATGGTTCACATAACAGCCTCAAGATTGCCTTAGTAGGAGGAAGCTGAACACAGCGGTATGTGTGTGGGGGCATTCACTGAGGGTGCAGAGATGCAAAAGGAGAGTCTGAAGCTCAAAGAGGACATACGGTTTCGCATGTCCTGTATTTAACTGAAGGTTTCCCATCGCCTTTCTCCTTCCTGTCACCTCCTCTCCCTTCCTGCCCTCCTTCTTCCTTCCTCCTCCTTCCTTCCTTCTCTCCTTTCTTCCTTCCCTCTCCTTTCCCCCTTCTTTCTTCTTCCCCACCTCCTTTCTTCCTTCCTCCCTCCATCCTTTCTTTTCTCCCTCTCCTTCCTTCCTCCATCCTTCCTTCTTTCTTTCTTCTCCTTCTTCTTCCTTCCCCATCTTTCTTTTCTTCCCCATCCTTTCTTCCTTTCTTCCTTCCTCCTTCCTTCCTCCCCTCCATCCTCTTTCTTCTCTCCTTCCTTCCCCTCCATCCTTCCTTCTTTCTTCTCCTTCCTTCTTCTTCCCCCATCTGTCTTTCTTCCTTCCCCGGCCCTTTCTTCCTTTCTTCCCTTCCTCCTTCCTTCCTTCCCTCAGTCTTTTCCTATCTCATCTCCTTCTTCCTTCCTTCCCTCCATCGTTCCCTCTCTCCTTCCTTTTCTTCCTCCTTCTTTTCCATCCTTTTTTCCTCCTCCCTCCCTCTTTTCCTCCTCCTTTCATTGTTTCCTTCTTTCTTGCTTCTCTTCCTTTTCCTTCCTTTCTCCTCCCATCCTCCTCCCTCCCTCTCCATCCTTCCTTTCTCCATCTTCTTTAAATGTAAAATTATAAAGATTTTTAAAATAGTGATACACTCACAGAGTTTCTTAAAGCCCAAGAAGTATAGACAGTGAAAGCGAATACCCACAGTGCCATAGAGGTGACTGTGGTTCCTGTGCACTGGGGCTTCCTTCCCATATGGAAGGGCTGTGGATGAACAGGCACGTGCCTGCCCATTCATGGGGCTCTTGGTAGCAAAATGATGCATTCAAAGATGTGTTTGCAGGCACTGGCAGTCTTCTGGGTGAGCAATGAAAAGGTAGTAGCAGGTTAGTGGAAAGGAAGTTTATTTCTGTGATTTTTAAAAATCAACATGAAATGTATGTATCATAAAATTTGACATTTTAAAGTGTACAATTCAATGGTGTTTCATATTCACAATACTGTACAATCATCACCTCTATCTGTTCCAGAACAGTTTCATCCCAAGAAAAAGGAGACCCCCAAAACCATGAGCAGTCCCTCCCTTTTTCGCTTCTTCCAGCCCAACAATCACTAAGCCACTTTCTCTCTCTCTGAATTTGCCTGTTCTGATATTTCACATTAATGACCCTACACCCTGTGGCCTTTTTGTTCCTGGCTTCTTTCACTGAGCACATTTTCAAGGCTCGTGTAGCATGTATCAGAACCCTCTTCCTTTACAGCCAAATAATATTCTGTTGCATGGAGGGACCACATTGTGTTCATTCATTCATCTCCTGATGGACAGTTGTGTTGTTTCCACCTTTGGCTTATTGTGAAGATTGCTGCTGTCAACATGGGTACACAAATAGCTGTTTGAGTCCCTGCCCAATTCTCCTGGGTGCCTGTCTAGAGTGGAACTCCTGGATCACATGTCAGTGATCTTCCAGATCAGTAACATGTCTTGTTCTGTATCTGAGCCTACCAGCCAGCCCCTCCTTCACTATTGCACAGGGTTTCTTGCAGCTATGCCTCATTCTTGTCCAAACCAAATGCTGGTGCTACACACTCGGTCTGAATTTTGGAGAAAATCCCAATGCTTCCAAAGTGGTTGCAACCACACCTGCCTCCAACTCCCACCACTAAGTCTGCCTTGACAGGGTAGGATTCAACCTTCATCATTTCTAACTTGATGGGAGAAATGGCATCTTCATGTTGGGGTGGGTCATTACTTTTTCCTCTTGCACTGACAACAATTTTGTATCTGCTTTGTAGGATCATTATTAGCAAAAACATCACTGTGAGCAGAAAACTGGGAGAGATGAGTTCCTGTTGTCTTGTTGTCAGCTTTTAGGATCAGATCTGGTTATCATTCTCTCTTCCTCCAACAAACACCATTATGTAACTGCCCTGGTCAACCAGTTGTTCCCAATGCTAAAGCCCAATGGAGTCTCTCCTGTGTACATAAAACTTTATTTTTCTTTTCAAAATAAATGTTTGAATCTCAATTAGACTGTCTGCCCAGAGCAGGACTTTCTGCAGGGCCCAGGATTCATATTTTCAGCATTCCTGGTCAGTCAGACGTTCCAGCTGACTCCTGAACTGATGAAACACAGAATGGGAAGATTCCAGGTCCTCAGTACCCTGGAGAAGAAAAACTCACAGCCCCATGGAGTGAAGGCAACCAGAGAAGCTGATGGGAGAACAGAATGAAGTGTGCTCTGGGAGGAGAGATTGGAGGCCATGGATGGGGACCAGAGTGTAGGACAATCAGGGATAAGGAAATGAAGTGTAAAAAGCAGAAACTGGGCTGGGCATGTTGGTGCATGCCTGTAATCCCAGCATTTTGAGAGGATTGCCTGAGCCCAGGGGTTCAAGACCAGCCTTGGCAACATAGTGAGAAGCCATCTCTACCAAAAAAAAAAAAAGAAAAGAAAAAATAGCTTGGCATGGGGTACACACTTGTTGTTCCAGCTATTTGGGTGGCTGAGGTGGGAGGATCACTTGAGCCAGGAAGTTGAGGCTATGTGGTAAGCTATGATTGCACCACTGCACTCCAGCCTGGGCAACAGAACGAGACTCCATCTCAGTAAAATAAAATAAAATAAAATAATAAAATACTAGCATATTCCTAAACCACAGGTTTAGAAGCACAGACCTACCAAGAAATGAGTCTGAGACATTTAGAGAGTGTGTAAATGTTTGTCTCGAAGCGCTTGTAATCTCCTCACCAAGAACAGAGCTCTCAACACCAAGAAATTCCCAACACTGGCCCAATCCAACCCCAAAGTAACTATACAGCTGATGCTGTTAGATCCAAGATGAAGAGAAGGCCCTTGAAATATCGGCACTTCATCAATATAATCCGCCAAGTCAAAGTCTCTTTGACCTATTGGGAGCAAACAGGGCATAAGTCACCCCATGATAGAAAAGCCAGAACTCTTGTTCCTCACCCCATGCTGCTCCCTCCTCCTGCAAGCCTAGGGTCACCCAGAGCACTAAAACTAACCTGACTAGGAGCCACGGGAGATGCAACCACCACTTCCACCTAGTCCCAGAACATACTATTACCCAAAAGAAGACCCTGTCCCCATTCAGCAGTCACTTCCCTTCCACCTCCCCAGCCCCTGACAATCACTAACCCACTTTCTGTCTCCATGAATTGTCTGTTCTGCAAATTTCACATAAATAGAACCTACAACATGTGGTATTTTGTGCCTTTGCTTTTCACTGAGCATGATGCTCTTGAGTTGTGTTCACGTTGCAACTTGTGTCAGAGCTTCATTCCTGCTCATGGCCAGGAAACTTTGAAGGAAGCCTCTCCGCTAAGCACATAGACTTTTCCTGACTCTGGACTGTACCACTCACAGCTTAGGACTGGCATTTCCTGCCCTCCCGCCCCACACAGAGTCTACATTGAGAGGGCTCCTAGAAGAAGGTGAAGCATAACCATGTGAGGATCCTGCTCTGAGAGACTATATGGAGCATAGGACACCTTTGCCACCTCACCTGGCTGCAACACAAAAGAGACAAACTTTTCATTCTTTGGGGGATGTTTGTTACAGCAGCTAGCCTATGCTGACAATGTAGGGTCAGGAAGCAACCTCTGTGGACAAGCTGAGGTTCCTACCTGATCCAAAAAAGCAGTTAACCTAATGAATGTCTGCAGCAGAGAAGAGAACATTCACATCTTTGTGACTCATCATTAAAAACACACTGCAGAATTTGTAGAGACAAAGAGTCCCTCTTTGCTGGACATATGCACACCTTGCTCTTGTTCCTCCTTTGCCCTGCCAGTACTAACCTTGTAGAGAAAACACCACCAGAGAATTTATCAGGAAGTAGAGGGTGCAGCCAGGAGCACATTGAATCAGCAGTTACTATGCATTGAGTTCTGTTGCAGTAATGCCAGGCACCCAAGCATCTCATCATCCGCCCGAGGATGTTGGTATGACCAGCATGCATAGTTCTAAACGAAGAACCTGAGGTTCCGGAACGTTCAGGCAAGGCAGGAGCAGAGTCAGAATTCGCAGAATTGTCCAGGGGGACAACCTCTCACTCAAACACTAAGCCCTGGAGGAGATTAATCCTGGGGAACCAGGTAAGCCTCAGTGCTGGGTCTCCCCGCTCTGATGTCTGTCTCCTCCCAAAATCTGTCTGCCTGGGTGATGCTTGCTCTGTGGGAAGCTTCAAGGGCTCCAACATAGATTCGTACAGCCTGTGGCATGGCTTCAGCCAGATGCCACCCAGGCAGGTTTGCAGCTCCTGTGGAGGTAATCAGGGCCTCCAGAGCAGAAGGTGCATCCCCAGACAGGGGCCCTAAGTCAGGACAAAGTCACAAACTTTGGAGGAGGGGACCTGAGCCCAGGGAACAGGCAGCAGCTGCCCCTGGGCCCAGACTGGAGGCTGGGAGCTGGTGGTGCCATCGAGGTCAAATCCCACACAGCCGTTTTCTCAAACTCTGGGTGCCCCACGTCCCTCTCAGATGATGTTCTCTGCTGCCAGTGATCACTGCAGGCTCGCCTTTGAAGAACAACCCAGCCTCCTCCTTGCTCCCTCCAGCATTCTTCCTATTTGTTGTTTTTCTTTTGTTTGTTTTGTTTTAGATGGAGTCTCGCCTGTCGCCCAGGCTGGAGTGCAGTGGCACAATCTCAGCCCACTGCAAGCTCCGGCTCCTGGGTTCAAACGATTCTCCTGCCTCAGCCCCTAAGTAACTGGGATTACAGGTGCATGCAATCAAGCCCCGCTAAACTTTTGTATTTTTAGTAGAGACGGGTTTCACCATGTTGGGCCAGGCTGGTCTCGAACTCCTGACCTCAAGTGATCTGCCTGCCTTGGCCTCCCAAAATGCTGGGATTACAGGCATGAGCCACTGCACCTGGCCTCCTCCAGCCTCTTGGTCATCATGGTCCGCTACTCAGACTGGGCTTGGGGACAGGATCCGCCTCAGCCTCTTGGATTCTGTGATATCTCCTCCAAGGCTGCCAGTAGTTCCAGTCGAGACACCTGTCCAGGACCTCAAAGCGTCTCAGCTGTGCACACCCTGAGAATTTACATTCCAATTTGTGTTCACTGTTGACCAATATCTTTCACTGCGTTGTATCTCGGCCCATCCCAGCAATTCCAGGCATCCTCTCAGCAACGACTTAACAATCTCCCAATCTAGCACCCGGCCACCCTGCTGTTGCCCCAAATAACCAAAGGCCTCAGTGTTATCTCTCCTCCCAGCCCTCCTCTCTGAAATGCTGTTGCAAAACAGGCAGGTGGCATGGGAGGGCTGCAGACAGTTCGTCCTCATCCTGCAGCAGGAGGCCAGGTTGCAGTGGAGGCTCCTTCAGCTTTGAGATGCTCTGGATGACCCTGGGGGATGACAGGAATTGAGGGTGGGAGTGTCACAGAGGAAGTGAGCCTGGGGTTTACTTTGCTTGGTTTCAGGGGTTGCACTGCAGCCAGAAGTTGTTACATTCATGACTCACACACACGAGGCTGCTGTCGTTCACACCCAGACCTCGTTACATAAACAAGGCAGACTCCAGCCAGCATCAGGCGGCCTGGGCACTGAGACAGTCTCCAGTCCTGCATGCCAGGCAGGAAATCTATCTCCCAGGCAGGGCCCCTGTCCCCTCCTCTCCAGGAAGTTACAGCAGCCACGGCTGGGGTCCTCATGGGCCTGGAGTAAGAACCCTGGCTGATATGTCCCAAGTAGACGATGCTAACTCTGGGATCTCTGTCTCCAAGGTCAGGCTTGCACATGATGCTATTGCTTTCACGAGGTTTATTTTCCACCGGGAACATAAGACGGGCAGGAACAGGAGATCTGTTTCTCGATTTGTTCTGCTTATACTTAGTGAACTCAGCAGCTTTTAATCAAATCCTTGTGTTCTGGGATCCCTAAACCCCCAAAGAAGAAAGCAGCCTCATTTGTGCTGGGACCGTGACAATGGTCCTCGGTTGCTGGCATCCTGGAGATGTCGATT
>DAKLCV010002294.1:0-25176 GCA_030247045.1 Colobus guereza | reverse complement strand
ATTGGAGGATGGGGTCCTGGGGCAAGGGGACGGGGTCCTGTGATTGGAGGATCAGGGGTCCCGGGCAGGAGTGACAGAGGCCCTAGGATTAGAGGGCGGGGCCCTGGGCGGGGGACAGGGATCCTAGGATTGGAGGTCAGAAGCTCGCAGAAGGAGCCGGCTCTGCTGCACACAGAAAACAGGTTTGCTGAGTAGGAGGCCGACCGGAGGCTGGGAGGCCTCTTATGTGGGACTTGCCCTTGAGTCAGGAGCCAGGGGGACGGTGGCCTCTCTAGCGGACAGGCCTTCTGCACTGGTCTGGGGAGGATTTGGGCTCCAGGTTTCTGGTGAACAGCTGAGGTCTGATTTACAGAGGCCAGGAGCCACCTACCTTGCACCTGACACACGTGTGCAGGTCTCGGACTGGACACCCCCATGCATGGCTGTGACCCCCATGGAGGACATCCTGGCCATCACCCCAGGCTTGGCCCTGCCTCCAGGAGCAGCCTTCAGAAAGGTTTCCCCAGTGGGTGAGAGTCTGGCCTGGCAGTGGCCCCAGGGGAACTGGGCTCTGGGGAAGTCAGAGGAAAGAACAGCTGGGAACAGATATTCTGGAGGCTTTGAGGCTTATGGTGAGAAAGGAAATTCTTCAGATAGAAACTGGAGAGCTTTCTGAAACTGCTTTGTGATGTATGCATCTCACAGAAATATACCTTTTCTCCTAGAGGATTGAATCCCTTTGGAGAAAAGCCAAAGAGATATTTTGGAGTAGGAGACTATGGTGAAAAGGAAATATCCTCAGACAAAACTGGAAAGAAGATTTCTGAAACTGCTTTTTGTTAGATATTATTCTCATAGTTAAACTTTAATTATATACAGTTTGAAATCATGCAAAGATCTGAAGGACTAGGAGCACATTCAGGCCTATGGTGAAAGAGGAGATATCTTCAGATAAAACTGGAGAAGCTTTCTGAGAAACTGCTTTGTGATGTGTGCATTCCACTCCAGTTATACCTCTTTCTCACAAGGCAGTGTTTGAACACTGTTTGTGAAACCAAAAGTGATATGAAGCATTGAGGACTATGAATAGTGAAATATACTGAAATAAAATCGGGAAGAAGCTTCCAAGAATCTGCTCTGATATGTGCATTCACTTCACAGAGTTAATGCTTCTCATGTTGAGAAACTCTGTTTTGAAGAATCTGTGAAGGATATTTAGTGACACGGAGGCTATGTGAGGAGGAAATCTTCGATGAAACCTGCAGAGAAAAGCTGAGCAACTGCTTTGATGTGTATTCTTCTCCTAGAGTTAAACATTCATTGAGCAGCTTGAAATCACTGTTTTGTGGAATCTGAGGAAGGACATTTGGGAACGATCCTTAGAATATGGAGAAAGAAATATCCTCAGGAAATCCAGAAGGAAGCTTTCTGTGAAACTGCTCTGTGTCTTAATTCCTCTCATAAGCCTCTTTCATTGAGCAGTTTTCAGCCCTGTATGTTTAGCTGTGATGGGATATTCGGAGCACTTTGAGGCTATGGTGGAAATATGTTCAGACCAAACTGGAAGAAGCTGAGGAACTGCTTTGTGATGTGCATTCCAGTCACAGTGTTATACCTCTTTTCACAACAGAAACCCTTTGGAGAAACAGTACCATGATATTCGGGAGCATGTTGATGCTGATGGTGAAAAGGAAATAGCCTCAGACAAAACTGGAAAGAAGCTGAAACTACTCTGTGATATCTGTAATCATCTCACATAGATAAAGCTTTATTTACATTACAGCTTGAAACTGTCATGGACGGATCCAAAGGACCTTTGGAGCACATTCTGGACTATGGTGAAAAGGAAATATCTTCAGATAAAACTGGAAAGAAGCTTTCTGTGAATCTGTTCTATGTTTATTCATCTCAGATGAAGCTTTACATACAGCTTGAAACTCCTCGTGGATGGATCAGAAGGATATTTGGGATCACATTGCCTATGGTGAAAGAGGAATATAGTCAGATAAAACTGAGAGAAGCTTTCTGAGAAACTGCTTGGTGATGTGCATTCCACTCAGAGTTATAACTTTCTCATAAGGCAGTTTGAACACTGTTCCTGTAAAACCAAAAGAGTGATATTCGGAGCACATTGAAGACTATGGCAAAAGTGAAATGTTGTCCAATAAAACAGAAAGAAGCATCAAGAAACTCTCTGACATGTCCATTCTTTTCACAGGGTTAAAGTTTACTCTACATTTCCCAGTTTGAAAGTCTCTTTGAGGGTTCTGTGAAGGATAGTAAGATGGAGGCCTGTGTGAGCAAGGAAATGTCTTCCATCGAAATTGAGAGAAAGCTTTCTGTGCAACTCTTTGTGATGTTTGTATTCATCTCATAGAGTTAAATCATTCTTGATTGAGCAGTTTGAAATCACTGTTTCTGTGGAATCTGAGAAGGACATTTGGAAATGCTTAGAATATCCTGAAAAGAAATAACCTCAGAGAAACCAGAAGGAAGCTTTCTGTGAAACTGCTCTGTGTCACGTGAATTCTCACACAGTTAAGCTTCTTTCATTGAGTTGTATCATAACACTGTTTTGTTTAGTCTGAAAGGATATTCTGGGCTTTGAGGCTTGAGAAAGGAAATGTCTTCATAGAAACTGGAGAGAAGCTTTCTGAGGACTGCTTTGTGACGTGTGCATTCCACTCACAGAAATATACCTTTTTCCTGAGGATTCCAGAATTTTTGCACTGTATTGTAGGGCTATGGTGAAAAGGAAATATCCTCAGACAAAACTGGAAAGAAGATTTCTGTGAAACTGCTTGTGTAGATAAAGTTAATACTTAATTATATTATGCAGTTTGGAAACTCCAGATCTGAAGGACTGGGAGCATTCAGGAATGGTGAAAGAGGAGATATCTTCAGAAAAACTGGATAGAAGCTTTCTGAGAAACTACTTTGTGATGTATGCATTCCACTCAGGAGTTATACTTTCTCACAAGGCAGTGTTTGAACACTGTTGAAACGAAAAAGTGATATTGATATTGAGGACTATGGTGAATAGTGAAATATACTGAAATAAAATCGAGGAAGAAGCTTCAAAAATTCTCTGATATGTGCATTCACTTCACAGTTAATGCTTACTCTAGTTGCCCAGTTTGAAACTCTGTCTTTGAAGAATCTGTAAGGGATATTTAGTGACGCCTGGAGGCTTGTGGTGTGTGAGGAAAGTCTTCTGATGAAACCTGGAGAAAGTTCTGAGCAACTGCTTTGTGATGTATGTCTCACATAGAGTTAAACCATTCTTGGATTGAGCAGCTTGAAATCACTGTTTTGTGAATCTGAGGAAGGACATCCTTAGAATATGGAGAAAGATCCTCAGGTAAAATCCAGAAGGAAGCTTTCTGAAACTCTGTGTGTGTCTTAACTCTCATTAAGCCTCTTTCATTGAGCAGTAGCTGTGTATGTTTAGCTGTGATGGACATATTGGGAGCACTTTGAGGCTAATGGTGAAAAGGAAATGTTCAGATGAAACTGGAGAGAAGCTTTCTGAGGAACTGCTTTGTGACGTGCATTCCAGTCACAGTGTTATACTTTTCATACAGCGGAAACCCTTTTGGAGAAACAGGTACCAAGTGATATTCGGGAGCATGTTGATGCCGATGGTGAAAAGGAAATAGCCTCAGACAAAACTGGAGAAGCTTTAGGAAACTACTGTGATGTGTAATCATCTCACATAGATAAAGTTTCTTTACATTGTGCAGCTTGAAACTCATGGACGGATCCATGACATCGGAGCATATTCTGGACTGGTGAAAAGGAAATATCTTCAGATAAAACTGGAAAGAAGCTTTCTGTGAATCTGTTTTTTGCTATGTTTATTCATCTCATAGATGAAGCTTTTTACATTATGCAGCTTGAAACCCCTCATGGATGGATCCAAGGATATTTGGGATCACATTCGGGCCTATGGTGAAATAGGAAATATAGTCAGATAAAACTGGAGAGAAGCTTTCTGAGAAACTGCTTGTGATGTGTGCATTCCACTCAGGAGTTATACTTTCTTCTCATAAGGCACAGTTTGAACACTGTTCCTGTAAAACCAAAAGAGTGATATTCAGAGCACATTGAAGACTATGGCAAAGTGAAATGTGTCCAATAAAAAACAGAAAGAAGCACTCAAGAAACTCTCTGACATGTCCATTCTTTTCACAGGTTAAAGCTTACTACATTTCCCAGTTTGAAAGTTGTCTTTGAGGGTTCTGAAGGGCATGTGGTGAGGCAAGGAAATGTCTCTATCGAAAATCGGAGAAGCTTTCTGCTCTTTGTGATGTATTCATCTCATAGAGTTAAATCATTCTTGATTGAGCAGTTTGAAATCACTGTTTCTGTGGAATCTGAGAAGGACATTTGGAAACGCTCTTAGAATATCCTGAAAAAGAAATAACCTCAGAGAAACCAGAAGGAAGCTTTGAAACTGCTCTGTGTCACGTGAATTCACTCACAGTTAAGCTTCTTTCATTGAGCTGTATCATAACTGTTTTTGTTTAGTCTGAAAGGGATATTCTGGAGGGCTTTTGAGACAGAGAGAAACGTCTTCAGATAGAAACTGGAGAGAAGCTTTCTGAGGAGCTGCTTTGTGACGTGCATTCCTCACAGAAATATACCTTTTTCTCTAGAGATTTGGAACCCTTTTGGAGAAAAAGCTACCAAGAGATATTCGGGAGTACTAGGTGAGAGGAAATATCCTCAGACAAAAACTGGAAAGAAGATGTGAAACTGCTTTGTGTTAGATATATTTATTCTAGTTAAAACTTTAATTATATTAGCAGTTTGAAACTGTCATGCACAGATCACGAAGGACATTTGGAGCACATTCAGGCCTATGGTGAAAGAGGAGATATCTTCAGATAAAACTGGATAGAAGCTTTCTGAGAAACTACTTTGTGATGTATGCATTCCACTCAGGAGTTATACCTCTTTCTCACAAGGCAGTGTTTGAACACTGTTCCTGTAAAAAAATGATATTTTGGAGCATTGAGGACTATGAAAATAGTGAAATATACTGAAATAAATCGAGGAAGCAAGAATCTGCTCTGATATGTGCATTCACTTCACAGAGTTAATGCTTACCTATGTTGCCCAGTTTGAAACTCTGTCTTTGAAGAATCTGTGAAGGATATTTAGTGAGAGGCTTGTGTGAGTGAGGAAATGTCTGATGAAACCTGCAGAGAAAGTTCTGAGCAACTTTTTGTGATGTTGTATTGTCTCATAGAGTTAAACCATTCTTGGATTGAGCAGCTTGAAATCACTGTTTGTGGAATCTGAGGAAGGACATTTGGGAATGATCCTTAGAATATGGAGAAAGAAATATCCTCAGGTAAAATCCAGAAGGAAGCTTTCTGTGAAACTGCTTTGTGTCATTAATTCTCACCATAAGCCTCTTTTCATTGAGCAGTTTTCAGCCTGTGTATGTTTAGCTGTGATGGGATATTTGGGAGCACTTTGAGGCTATGGTGGAAATATGTTCAGAAAACTGAGAGAAGCTTGAGGAACTTTTGTGATGTGCATTCCTCACAGTGTTATACCTCTTCATACAGTTGGGGAAACCTTTGGAGAAACAGGTACCAAGTGATATATGTTGATGCTGAAAAGGAAATAGCCTCAGACAAAACTGGAAAGAAGCTTTCTAGGAAACTATTCTGTGATATGTAATCATCTCACATAGATAAAGCTTTCTTACATTACAGCTTGAAACTTGGACGGATCCACAAAGGGACCTTTTGGGAGCACTGGACTATGGTGAAAAAATATCTTCAGATAAAAACTGGAAAGAAGCTTTCTGTGAATCTGCTTCATGTTTATTCATCTCACATAGATGAAGCTTTACATTATGCAGCTTGAAACTCCTCGTGGATGGATAAAGGGATATTTGGGATCACAACCTATGGTGAAAGAGAAATATAGTCAGAAAAACTGGAGAGAAGCTTTGAGAAACTGCTTGGTGATGTGCATTCCACTCAGGAGTTATAACTTTTCTCATAACAGTTTGAACACTGTTCCTGTAAAACCAAAGAGTGATATTCAGAGCACATTGAAGACTATGGCAAAAGTGAAATTCCAATAAAAACAGAAAGAAGCACTCAAAGAAACTGCTGTGACATGTCCATTCTTTTCACAGGGTTAAAGCTTACTCTACATTTCCCAGTTTGAAAGTCAGTCTTTGAGGTTCTGTGAAGGGATTAATGGCACCGAGGCCTGTGAGGAAAGGAAATGTCTTCATAAAAGAGAGAAGCTTCTGCAACTCTTTTGTGATGTTTGTATTCATCTCATAGAGTTAAATCATTCTTTGATTGAGCAGTTTGAAATCACTGTTTCTGTGGAATCTGAGAAAGGACATTTGGAAACATCTTAGAATATCCTAAAAAGAAATAACCTCAGAGAAACCAGAAGGAAGCTTTCTGAAAAACTGCTCGTCACGTGAATTCTTCACAGTTAAGTTTCTTTCATTGAGCTGTATCATAACACTGTTTTGTTTAGTCTGTGAAGGGATATTCAGGGCTTTGAGGCACAGAGAAAGAAATCAGATAGAAACTGGAGAGAAGCTTTGAGGAGCTGCTTTGTGATGTGTGTGCATTCCACTAGAAATATTTTCTTCCTAGAATTCGAATCCTTTGGAGAAAAGCTACCAAGAGATATTGGAGCAGAAGGATGGTGAAAAGGAAATATCCTCAGACAAAACTGGAAAGAAGATTTCTGTGAAACTGTTAGATGTATTTATTCATCATAGTTAAAAGTTTTAATTATATTACACAGTTTGAAACTCATCACAGATCCATGGACATTTGGGAGCACATTCAGCTATGGTGAAAGAGGAGATATCTTCAGATAAAACTGGATAGAAGCTTTCTGAGAAACTACTTTGTGATGTGCATTCCACTCAGGAGTTATACCTCTTTTCTCACAAGGCAGTGTTTGAACACTGTTCCTGTAACTGAAAAAGTGATATTTGGAAGCATTGAGGACTATGAATAGTGAAATATACTGAAATAAAAAGGAAAGAAGTTCCAAGAATCTGCTCTGATATGTGCATTCACTTCACAGAGTTAATGCTTACTCTGTTCCCAGTGAAATTCTGTCTTTGAAGAATCTGTGAAGGATATTTAGAGCCTGAGGCTTGTGGTGAGCAGGAAACGTCTTCAATGAAACTGCAGAAACGTTCTGAGCAACTGCTTGTGATGTGTACCATCTCATAGAGTTAAAATTCATTGAAGTTGAAATCACTTTTTTGTGGAATCTGAGGAAGGACATTTGGGAACGATCTAGAATATGGAGAAAGATCCTCAGGTAAAATCAGAGGAAGCTTTCAGTGAAACTGCTCTGTGTCATCTTAATTCATCCATAGAGCCTCTTTTCATTGAGCAGTTTTCAGCCCTGTTGTTTATGTGATGGGACATTTGGGAGCTTTGAGCAACGGTGAAAAGGAAATATGTTCAGACTGAAACTGAGAAGCTTGAGGAACTGTGACGTGCATTCCAGTCACAGTTATACCTCTCTTCTCATAGATCTCCCTTTTTGGAGAAACCCAAGTGATTTGGGAGCATTTTGATGCTGATGGTGAAAAGGAAATAGCCTCAGACAAAAACTGGAAAGAAGCTTTCAGGAAACTCTGTGATGTGTGTAATCATCTCACATAGATAAATTTTCTTTACACAGTTGAAACTGTCATGGAAGATCCAGGATGAGATAGGACTATGGTGAAAAGGAAATATCTCAGATAAAACTGGAAAGAAGATGAATCTGTTTATATTTATTCATCTCAGATGAAGCTTTACATTACACAGCTTGAAACTCCTCGTGGATGGATCTGAAAGGACATTTGGGATCTTTGGCCTGGTGAAATAGGAAATATCAGATAAAACTGGAGAGAAGCTTGAGAAACTGGTGATGTTCCACTCAGGAGTTATAACTTTTCATAGCAGTTTGAACACTGTTCCTGTAAACCAAAAGAGTGATATTCATTGAAGACGAAAAAAGTGAAATGTCTCAGAAAAACAGAAAGAAGCACTCAAGAAACTGCTTTCTGACATGTCCATTCTTTTCACAGTTAAAGCTACTCACATTTCCCAGTTTGAAAGTCTCTTTGAGTTCTGCAAGGATAAGTGGCACCAGGAGGCCTGTGGTGAAAAGGAAATGTCTTCCATGAAAACTGGAGAGAAGCTTTCTGAGAAACTTTGTGATGTTTGTATTCATCATAGAGTTAAATCATTCTTTGATTGAGCAGTTTGAAATCACTGTTTCTGTGGAATCTGAGAAAGGACATTTGAAACTCAGAATATCCTGAAAAAGAAATATCAGAAAACTGAAGAAGCTTTCGAAACTGCTCTGTGTTACACTCACCATATGAGGGTGCTTGAGGTCCCCAGTCCCTGCACCTTCATAGGCAGTTCTTTTCATTGATTTTTTGCTAAGGCTATCATCCACTGTTTCTTTTAGTCTGAAAGGGATATTGGAGCTGAGGCTTATGGTGAAAGGAAATCTTCAGATGAAACTGGAGAGAAGCTTCGAGAACTGCTTGTGATGTGTGTGCATTCCACTCAGAAAGAAGATCCTAGTAATTTCGACGTCATACAATTTGCAACCTGACAGTTTCCGATTTGTTTACGCTTTCAAGTGCGATTCGAAGGTGGCAACCTTAGGCATCTTCACTAAACTTGAGCAAGAGACTTCAGGGTGGGGTAATCCCCATGGAGGCGCGAGGTGGCACCTCTTAAAGGGGCGGGTTGACCCAGATTATAGCTGCAGACAAACGAAAGGTTTGGAAGCCGCTCGTAAATGAACAGAATATGGATCCTTTAACGTCGATCCATATTAGGACTTGCCAAAAAAGTGGGCTTGGTAGCAAATGGGACATCGTTGTCCAAACAGTAACCTCACATGTAACAATTGAAAAAGTATCTAAACTCACGTTTCATGGCATAAGAGGGTGGCAAGCCTTTGAAAGGGTGAAAACCTTGGACTGGGTTGATGTCCTAAAGATCCGTCCATGGCTGGCATGCAAAGAGAATAAGTCGGCGTTGTCACAGATGAAAGCTTTACCTGTTGGCAAAGGGCAACTTAGAGGTATCGATAAGTACAGGAAACCTAGTTTTCCTAAGGTTTCGACGAACGTATTGGATGGTCAAGAAGACACCTCTTTGACCTCATTCGATGTCACTGATGTAGTTGGGGACCTATATCAGTAGCCAGTGATAGTACTGGAAATACGGGGTATACGGAAAAATAAGGCAGCATATTAAATCTCGGCAACCCTTGGCATCTTTGAAACGAAGAGCTTTCGTGAAAAGAAACTCGTAACTAGAGGAAGAAACAAAATGCTATTGTCCTTGAGAGTAGCCGTTGTGAGGGCAATTCTATCTTTGTTAATCAACTAGCCATCAACAGACATGTATAAGGGAGCTATCATTTAAATAGAAATAAGAAAACGGTGAGCAGTGCCTTCATAAAATCTTTGATGTTTACAAACCGTGTTACAGCAAAGGCATGCTAAACTGGGAAACCCTTTCCACTGAGGTTGCACCAACTTTTGGGTACAGGTCCCGGCTTTTTGGAGTAGAGTGGCAATGTAGTTCACTAAGACCTTGCTCAAAAGCAAAGTTCCACCCATCAGTTGTTGGCCCCAAAATGTGGGCAGGCCGGAATTAAGCCGTCCAACTTTGTAGCTTTCGACTGGGTGAGCTCCAACCATTTTCACATGAAAAAACAACTATTCTATGTTTAATTGACGTTACCGGAGGTCGATTAGTTGCTGGATTTTCTTCCAGGTCGTCGGGAAATTTTAAAGAGTTGCACATAAAAGTGGTCCGCCCTGTTTGCTTATACAAATGTAGATGAATCACGGGATGATTCCAGATTGCAACCACTGGGTTACGCTTCCGCTAGCCAGAAATCCTATGTAGGCAGTTTTCATAGCCCTGGCGAAACATCAGTTACTACTCCAAAGAAAATGATCTGGGGAAAGGAGCATGGGTATGCAAAGACCAGACTGCGAAAAATTTTTGGCATAGCTCAGAATTTTCATTTTCTACTGACTTCTCCAGCAGCGAAGGTCCCTATCGAGCTACTGTATGCCGATGTTAAAGGCCAAATAACAGTTGCTCATGTTGTCGGAGTGGTCAACTTCATTTTCAAACCGTGAAACATGCTCAGAGTTTCGAAGCTTATGAAACATCTGGAGGGTCAAGGGTTTCATTTTGTAGGTGAAGTCTGACTACAGCTGGGGGAACCATGTTTATTCTCGCCAAAATTCTACCATCGAGCTGCTTTACCACACTTACCCGGTTTCAGTTCTTCATCATCGCCACCAGCTGCTTCAGAATGAACTAGATGGCATCGTCATGCAAGGTTGAGTCTCAAACAGAGGCTCGAGTGATGCGGTGAGCCCACAGGAGAGTAAATTCCCGACTTGAGTCGACTCCGGGGTTTACTAGTTAACCATGCCGAGTCACGCGCAAGGATGTGGATGGACATTGCACAAGATTCGGGGGTCTGCAGAAGTACTCAAAGCTTACCAGACTCATAACGCTCTCAAGGCAAAAACCCTGAATACAGACACCTAGCTATCCCCAGATGTTAGTTATGCAAAAATCTCGAGACCAGATGATTCTGCGCGTTCCTTAGAACCTCCCGACGTAACCGGCCCTAAACTCCATTGTCCCGACAAAATAACCTGTGTCAACACCGTTCCTCGTATCTCCGACTGTTAAGCCTACGTCGCTGAAGGATCTCTGATAGACCTATATTTCTACTGACACAGCTTCGAAAAAGTCGTCTGTCACCATGCGACCGAATTTCCGCCACCTGGGACGTTCCTCCTCGTACGTGCATCTCGGAGTCCGCTTGGAAACGTCAGGGGAAGACAGGACCCGAGTATCGTATGCGTACTTCTCATAGCCTGTTGGAAAACTATAGAAACTTTGATGGTGATGGAGTCCAGAATTTAACCAGGTACATCATGAACTTACATATCAGAACTGCAGATATAGACATTCGATAACCTTGGGCAGCCGTTCTATTGGGGAGCACACCTGATCTATGACGTGCCTGCAGATGTGTCACCGTTCTATCCGCACTCAACTTCTTAGTTCTTACTCCGGAACTGTCATACCTTTTGACGAGACTCTAGGTTGCCCCTGCATTTCAAGGGGGCATTTTGTACACATGAACACCCTTTCATTGAAATTAACAGTTTGACTGCTAAAAACACTGTGTGAATTTGAGTGTGTGTGGGCAAGCTATCCAGAGGAAGACTATGGTGAAAAAGTGAAATACATTTTTTCCTGAAAAAAATATCTGAAAAAGAACTCGGATTCCAAGAAACTCTCTGTGTTGATATATTTATTCATCTCACAAACTTTAATTATATTATTTCAGTTTGAAACTGTCTGAAGA
Source organism: Colobus guereza (assembly GCA_030247045.1). NCBI lineage: Eukaryota > Metazoa > Chordata > Mammalia > Primates > Cercopithecidae > Colobus > Colobus guereza. The sequence continues at coordinate 13,767 of DAKLCV010002294.1, read as the reverse complement.
TCAAGGGATATTGAGCACATTCAGGCCTATGGTGAAAGAGGAAATATTCTTCTCAGACCTGCAGAGAACTTCTGAACTGCTTATGTGTATTCATCTCATAGAGTTAAACCATTCTTTGGATTGAGTTGAAATCACTGTTTTTGTGGAATCTGAGAAGGACATTTGAAAGATCCTTAGAATATGAGAAAGAAATATCCTCAGGTAAATCCAGAAGGAAGCTTTCTGAAACTGTTTGTGTCACTTAATTCCTCTGTCAGAGTTTCTTTTCATTGAACAGTTAGCCCCTGTGTTTAGCATGATGGATATTGGGAGCACTTTGAGGCTATGGTGAAAAAAGGAATATGTTCAGAAAACTGGAGAGAAGCTTTCTGAGGAACTGCTTTGTGACGTGTGCATTCCAGTCACAGTGTATCTCTTCTTTCACAGTTCAGAAACCCTTTTGGAGAAACAGGTACCAAGTGATATTGGAGCATGTTGATGCCATGTGAAAAGGAAATAGCCTCAGACAAAAAACTGGAAAGAAGCTTAGAAACACTTTGTCTGTACTAATTCACAACGGACCGTTTCCTGCAGCGTACGCACTTTGGCGCAAAACCCAACATGACCACTTCGCGAACTGCCCTTACCTGTTTTGCAGCTCAGTCAGCCCGTATTCCTCCGAATGGATCTCACAGAATCGGTTACGAGATTCATGCTCATAGGAACCATCTTCCATGAAATGTAACTGTGTATCCGTCAAAAGGCTCCGCTAGATTAGAAGGAGAATGAGTCTCTTCAGATTTTATAGAGGCGGGTCGTAGCTGTAAGGGGACTACACAAAGATGTGAAGATTGTCTGCACACAGTTTTAATATGGTCAGGGAAGAAATTAGTCGTATATAGCGTAAAAATTCGATAGCTTTGGAAACAGATGGTTTTTACAAATAAATACATCCCGAGAGAGAGATTCCAGGAGTGAAGCTGTCACGGTCACACGTTTGTTAACACCTAAAGCAGTAAAAATCTTTTTCAGAAGAAAGCAGAAGTTGGCCCCTGTAGTCCAGATGAAGCAAGGCGGATCCAACGTGGAGGAGGAGACCGAATAACCAGCATGGGACTACGGAAACCGGACAGTCGTTCTATACACAAGATAAAACTGGGATACGTTCATTTCGACCCAGAAACCTTTATTTACCCGGGCTATAGTTCATTCGCCAGGGTTTGGCTGCACTAATTCAGGTGATACCAACTATGTTGAATTACTATTCAGTATGTCGCCAGGTAAAACCTGGTTATTTTACACCCAAAGTGGTAAATAGTTGACAAACTGGAGATGAATATAAGCTGTTACAAGCCGGTTACTACGGTTATTTTTTTTAGGAAACGTACTTCCAAAACCTATGCTCATTCTACTTCTTAAGACGTAAGGGCTTTGCAGAATTATCACAAGGCACTTTGATGCCCCGAGTCTCAACTGAAACTTTAGAGGGCTGGTGCGCTAAATTGGAATCTGAATGACTATTCTTTGGGAGTGGTGCTCCGGATTAGGCTTGGATGGTGAACTAAACAGTCCATCGTTTTTCAAATTCGGTAGGAAGACCCGAGCTAACTAGCAGACAGAGATGCCCTCGAAGGGAGACAAGGTAATGAAAGATCCATCTTCACGAAAGTGCTCTTGCTTTAGAGGTTAATCTGCAATACCGGGTGACAAGTTTGTCCTTAACACGTCCCAAGTAAAACTGAGGATTGTCAAATGGTCACTGTTTTATCCGCGATTTTCAACGGACGGTCTTATCATTTACTCTACGTGCAATTTAAGCCGAATGCCGAATGCCGAGTTTAGGGATAAGATTTATGGGACTTCGCTTCCGCAGTTTTGCCAAGAGTGCAGAGTAGGGCCAACATAAGCTACAGTAAGCAACTGGAAACGTATCATAAAAATTCCTAAAAAGTTAGAAAAGCGTCCGAGATAAATGAACGCGTTGCTCAAGCAATACTGGAGAGCCCTAAAAAGTGGTGTGTCTACATGCGTCACGACACATAGAAACGCCTGCTAACCGCTTTCGGGAGGTCTTGCTGTGAGCAAGATTACCCGCTAGTTAACGGAGGTATCTGATACATCTGGATTGAGCAGGGAGAGCCCATTCGACGCCGCTCTGATCCCTGCATGCACTCAGTGATGACTCACACGCGATACTGTCTTAAAACAAGAAAAGTGAATCCTGAGCTGTGGATTTTAATCCCTGTACCGAAAAATTCTACAAAATGAAAAGGAACAGGACTGTCATCTCATGCCGAAAGTGCTATGACCCAGAAAAGACCCAGGAAGCTTGTGCATGTGGCCGTGCCGGAGAAGGAGTGATCTTATGAGTGCCTACAAAGTAGTCTCTGTTTTTCCGGAAGGAAATCTGAGGAGGTTTTTTGCAAAATCCTTTTCCTAGACATAATCAGGCAAAAAAAAAAAAAATGTTAAGCAAACCCTAGGCTCCAGGGACTCTCCACAGTTTTTCTGCGACAACAAGACGACATCATATCTTGTAAATCTGTCGCTACAGGGCTTTAAGCGTATGGATCAACGTAATAACCCTCTGGTAGGTGATTACCCTGGTTTTTCGAGCACTAGAACCTAACGGGATTTCCCTGCTATTTCGCGCTAGCCACATAATGTAAAGGAAAGAAAGATCCTGGACAATCGTAGTCAGATTCGATAACGCGGACTTTTCGATAAAAAAGAAACTTGATCTCTCCGACAGCTTTCTGTGACCTGGTTCTGAGTCCCTGTAGTTGATTTCCCGGGGCCACAAACTGTTAATGCCAGAAAATGGGATAAATGAACTTTGATATGCGTCTTGAAGGATGTCAGATGCTAGATGTTGTCAGCGAAAAGCGTACATTGCAGAAAGTCCCTAGTAGTGAATGCAGGTGTGCCCCCGTTCCTGGACGTAAATGTTAAACGGAAATATGCCTTACTATGGTGAAGATCTACGATGACAGTGCCAATCGTTGCCAGGGAAATAATAGGCAAAAAAAATTCTTTGAACAGGGAAACACCTTTTGGAATTTCACTTCAGGCTTCAATGATGCTAATGATGCACTTTTAACTCTCTACATAGCACAAAGTGCTGCTACTTCCATCAATGATTGTTGTGATCAGCTATCTGTGCTAAAACACTGTTTTGGAATCTCCTCTGATTTGTTTTTTAAGCGATTGTTTTATTTTGGCAAATAAGTTGTGCGAGGTTTGAGGTAACTCATGGGCTCCTGAAAAAGGGTTCACCGTACTTGTTTCCTAAACTAGTTCCACTGTGTTAAAAGCGCCATGAAACGTGAGTCCCGCGAAATCTCCCAGTCATTTGGGTTAGGAGCCATTATCCGTGAAAGCAAATTCCCAGCTTCATAAAAAATCTTCCATAGAAGCTAGGTTCTTTGCAAATCCAGGATCTTCGGATAGGTTTAAAACAGTGCCCCATAGGTTCCAAAACTCCTTCTGATTAGTTTGGCCGAAAAACAGTTTTCTTTCAGAAAAAACCTATCAGCCCCGATGTTTGGACTAGCTAAAATTCGTGATTCGGCTTTCTAGGAACACAGATCCCCAAACCAGGAAGTGTACAGGACTGTTGCAAAGATGAATCTGACGATGAGCCTTTTTCTCCAGAATGCCATTTGAGGCTGAATTTTGGTCCTTTGATGTTTCGAAAACAGGGTTAGGATATTTGATTTTGGCGTACTTTTTTCGGCTACATTCTTCCAGACATTCTTTCTAATGAGGCAACGTACCCCTGGATTGTGAAATGCCTTCTCGGAATCAAAGAATGACCCAAGTCACTTGCAATTTTCTACTGCACAGATCGCTGATAGCCAGGATTGGCACGTGATCCTAACAAACCGTTTCCGTAGCTCCTTCCCGAGGAGCACCCGACTCGGATGAGGTTTATGCCCATGGTAGCCAAGTCAATCAGCCTCATGTTTCACAGTGGCAGTTTCTGCGATCCGCTTTTTACTGATTAAGGCAGTTTAGTCGACCTGTCCGCATCAAACATAAGTTGGGTCTCACATCCCACTGAAACTAAATGTAATTGTACAAGGACTGCTCTGTGATCCTGAAATACTTGAAAGATGTTATGAAGATAGTGCTTCTCTGACACATTCTGTCAGGGTTAACATTCACTATAGTTTCTGATTAAAAATCTTCTGAGAAAACATTTTTCAGCTCTGTTTGACAATCAGTTTGAAACTGATCTCAGTTTATCTGATCTGAAGTTATGATCTGAGCTGCTTTTCTGAACTTCTGTTTATGACTTCTTCTTCATGTCCTCTCTGAGATATCAAAGGAATTTAACAGCTTGTGTTGTTTAAATTCTTTTCAGAAGAAAATCTACTGTTGAAATGAAGGAGGAATGTATTGACATGACAGAAGGAATATCTTTCTCTGAACAGAAAGGATAAAGCTTTTTCTACCTGTGATCTGTTGGAGATAACCTGACAAAAGAACACTCTAAACTGAGAGAGCATAAGGAAAAGCTTCTTGTTAAGGATATTATTCTGAGAAATAACTTTTCTCAGAACTGTCTTCTGGTGATGAGACATTTCAGATATTAAAAGACATGAAAGGAAATTAAACTGAAGAATCTGGAGAAATGCTCTGAAATTTGGATGATTTCATTTGTTTCTCTTTATTACATCAGAGATGTTCCTGTTCAAGCTTCTGAAAAGAAACTGTGCTCTTGAAATGGAGATTACCTTCACGATATCTTGAAGTCTAGACTTTCCTGTACTCACCTGTGAGGATTTTTGAAAATAAAGATGAAAATGTCCCAGAACTGAGAGAAAAAACAGTCCATTCTCTACAAATTCAACCCTTTGAAGATATTGTTTGGAATGATATGTTAAAAGAGAGAAAGAACCATGAGAAGAAATCAAAGAAATTTATTCTTTGATTCATCATTCAGAAAAAATTTCAATGATACTTTTCAGAAGGAAAACTCCACAGTTCAATTCTGATGATATCCTGTGACTTTTCAGAGTGCAACCACTGTCTGAATTTCATTCACAGAAACTTTCTCTTCATGACATCATGTCTGTTTCTGAATCAGGAAGGCTTTTCAGATGAAGAGAAGATAGAACTGAAAGCTTTCTTGAATTACTCAGTGATGTAATTCTCATATAGATAAATTTTCTTTACATTAGAGCTACTGTGGAGAGGATCCAAGGGATTTTTGGAGCACATTCTAGGTGAAAAGGAAATATCTCAGACAAAACTGGAAAGAAGCTTTCTGAAACTGTTTTTTCATTTATTCATCTCACAGATCTTTCTTTCACACAGTTTGAAACTCTGGATATCGGGGATATTCAGACACATTGGGGTGAAAAGAAGTCAGATAAACTGAGAGAAGCTTTCTGAGAAACTGCTTCTGTGCATTCCACTGTGGGTTATACTCTTTTTCTCACAAGGCAGTTTGAACACTGTTCCTGGAAACAAAAAGTGATATTAAAGCATTGAGGACTGAATAGTGAATACTGAAATAAAACGAGGAAGAAGGTTTCCAAGAATCTGCTTCTGATATGTGCATTCACTTCACAGTTAATGCTACTATATGTTGCCCAGTTTGAAACTGTCTTTGAAGAATCTGTGAAGGATATTTAGTGAACCCGGCTTGTGGTGAGCAAGGAAACGCTCCAATGAAACCTGCAGAAAATTCTGAGCAACTGCTTTGCGATGTGTATTCGTTATAGAGTTAAACCATTCTTTGGATTCAGCAGCTTGAAATCACTGTTTTGTGGAATCTGAGGAAGGACATTTGGGAACGATCTTAGAATATGGAGAAAGAAATATCCTCAGGTAAAATCCAGAAGGAAGCTTTCTGTGAAACTGCTCTGTGTCACCTTAATTTCCTCTCACTCAGATGCTCTTTTCATTGAGCAGTTTTCTAGCACTGTGTATGTTTATGTGATGCACTTGAGGCTGGTGAAAAGGAAATATGTTCAGACTGAGAAGCTTTCAGGAACTGCTTTGTGACTGCATTCCAGTCACATTGTTATACCTCTTCTCATACAGCGTCAGGAAACCCTTTTGGAGAAACAGGTACCAAGTGATATTCAGGGAGCATGTTGATGTCGATGAGAAAAGGAAATAGCCTCAGACAACTGGAAAAGAAGCTTTCTAGGAAACTACTCTGTGATATGTGTAATCATCTAAGATAGATAAAGCTTTCTTTACATTACGCAGCTTGGAAACTATCATGGATGGATCCATGCCTGAGTGTGCTCTGAATGTCTATTTGTGGATATATGAGTGACAGAGTTTCCAAACTGCGTAATATAATTAAAGTTTTAACAATGCAAGACGAATAAATATATCTAACACAAAGCAGTTTCACAGAAATCTTCTTTCCATATTTTGTCTGAGGATATTTCCTTTTTCACCATAGTTGTCAATATACTCCCGAATATCTCTTGGTAGGTTTTTCTACAAAAGGGATTCCGGAAACCTCTAGGAGAAGAAAGGTATATTTCTGTGAGTGGAATGCACACATCACAAAGCAGCTCCTCAGAAAGGTTCCCTCCAGTTTCTCTCTGAAGACGTTTTCTTTCTCACCGTAAGCCTCAAAGCCCTCCAGAATATCCCTTCACAGAGTAAACAAAAACAGTGTTGTGATACAGCTCAATATAAATAGAAGCTTAATTGTGTTAGCGAAATTCACGTAACACAGAGCAGTTTCACGGAAAGCTTCCTTCTGGTTTCACTCTGAGGTTATTTCTTTTTCAGGATATTCTAAAGAGCGTTTCCATATGTCCTTTCTCAGATTCCACAGAAACAGTGATTTCAAACTGCTCAATCCAAAGGATCATTTACCTCCATGTCATGAATGTAAACATCACAAATAGTTGCACAGAAAGCTTCTCTCCAATTTTTGAGTTAAGACATTTTCTTGCTTCACACAGGCCTCTGGTTGCCACATACTATCTTTTCGCAGAAACCTCAAAGACCGACTTTCAAACTGGGAAATGTACAGTAAGCTTTAACCCTGTGAAAGGAACAGACATGTAAGAGGGAAGTTTCTTCGAATGCTTCTTTCTGTTTTTTATTGGAAAACATTTCACTTTTTGCCATAGTTTTCAATGTTTCCGAATTCCACTCTTTTGGTTTTACAGAAACAGTGTTCAAACTGTGCCTTATGAGAAGAAAGTTATCAATCCCTGAGTGGAATGCACACATCACCAAGCAGCCTCAGAAAGCTTTCCAGTTTTATCTGACTATATTTCCGCTTTCACCATTGGCCCTAATGTGATCCCAAAGATCTTTTCAGATATGGGAGTATAACCTGAACAAAAGAACACTGGTACAAGTCATGAGATATGTTAAAGCTCAGAAAATTTGGATACTTTCAGTCAGAAATAACTTTTCAATCAGAACATTATGTTCACCTCATGGAAGACTGATTATCTATTGGCAAATAACAGTGAAAGAAAATTAACCACTGAGAGAAAAGAGCAAGTGCTCTTTGAAATTTCTGAGTTTCATTTGTTTCTCTTTACTTAACAGGATTTCTATTTCAAAGCTGTTTGAAATAAGAAGACTGGATTTCTTGAGAGATTACTCAGCATGGATATTGTGAACTCTAGACTCATCTCATATTCAGTTTTCAAGGAAAAAAAGAAGAATTTCAGAACTGAAAAGTGAAGCTGACAGTCCATCTCTGACAAATTCTAACCCTTGAAAATATCTTTTCCAAGTGATTTGTTTTCTGAGAACCAGAGAAAAAGAAACCATGATGTCAAAATAAAACAAATTTATTCTTGGAATCTGAGGAAAATTTTGAATCTGAGAAAGGAAAAATTATTAGTTCCTAATATGAAAGAGAAAAAATGTCTCAGAGTGTATTTCAGAAACACACTTCTTAACCTGTGATTCACCATAAACTTTTTCATTGACATCATCTGATGCTTTGTCTTCAGAGGAAGCTGTTTCAGATAGGGAAAGTTCAGAAGAACTGGAAAGCTTCTTGCTTCAAAATTACTTCAGTATGTGAATTCTCACTAGATAAAGTTTTCTTAGAGCCTGAAAATCTTGGAGAGGATCCAAGGGATTTTTCACATTCTGGTGAAAAGGAAATATCCTCAGATAAACTGGAAAGAAGTTTCAGAACTGTTTTTTGCTAGTTTATTCATCTCATATAGATAACTTTATAACGCACAGTTTGAAACTCCATATGGATCCGAAGGACATTCGACACATTCAGGCCTATGGTGAAATAAAAGATATCAGATAAAACTGGAGAAGCTTTCTGAGAAACTACTTGTGATGTATGCATTCCACTCAGTTATATACCTTTCTCAAGGCAGTGTTGAACACTGTTCCTGTGAAACCAAAAGTGATATTTCAAACGCAAGGACTATGACAGTGAAATATACTGAAATAAATCGAGGAAGAAGTGTTCAAGAATCTGCTCTGATATGTGCATTCACTTCACTGAGTTAATGCTTACTATATGTTGCCCAGTTTGAAACTCTGTCTTTGAAGAATCTGTGAAGGATATTTAGTGACCAGGCTTGTGGTGAAAGGAAACGTCTCCAATGAAACCTGCAGAAAACGTTCTGAGCAACTTTTGATGTGTATTCGTCTTATAGAGTTAAACCATTCTTGGATTCAGCAGCTTGAAATCACTGTTTTGTGAATCTGAGGAAGGACATTTGGGAACGATCTTAGAATATGAGAAAGAAATATCCTCAGGTAAATCCAGAAGGAAGCTTTCTGTGAAACTGCTCTGTTCATTTCCTCACTCAGATAAGCCTCTCTTTCATTGAAAAGTTTCTACACTGATGTTTAGTATGGAGCATATGAGGCTACGGTGAAAGGAATGCATATTGAGAGAAGCTTGAGGAACTGCTTTGTGATGCATTCCAGTCACATTGTTATACCTCTTCATATCGTCAGGGAAACCTTTGAGAAACAGGTAAGAAATGATATTCACATGTTGAGTCATGGAATGCTCAGACAAACTGAAAGTTTAGAAACTACTCTGTGATATGTAATCATCTACAAGATAGTTTCTTTTTCACCAGTTGGCCTGTGGATCCCTGAATGTGCTCAATGTCATGGATATATGATGACAGAGTTTCCAAACTGCGTAATATAATTAAAGTTTTAACTATGCAAGATGAATAAATATATCTAACACAAAGCAGTTTCACAGAAATCTTCTTTCCATTTTGTCTGAGGATATTTTTTCACCATAGTATCTATACTCCCGAATATCTCTTGGTAGCTTTTTCTCAAAGGGATTCCGGAACTCTAGGAGAAGAAAGGTATATTTCTGAGTGGAATGCACACATCACAAAGCAGCTCAGAAAGCTTCTCCAGTTTCTATCTGAAGACGTTTTCTTTCTCACCGTAAGCCTCAAAGCCTCCAGAATATCCTTCACAGACTAAACAAAACAGTGTTATGATACAGCTCAATGAAAGAAGCTTAACTGTGAGCGAATTCACGACACAGAGCAGTTTCACAGAAAGCTTCCTTCTGGTTTCTCTCTGAGGTTATTTCTTTTCAGGATATTCTAAAGAGCGTTTCCAAATGTCCTTTCTCAGATTCCACAGAAACAGTGATTTCAAACTGCTCAATCCAAAGAATGATTTAACTATGATGAATAAATCACAAAAGAGTTGCACAGAAAGCTTCTCTCTCGATTTTTGATTAAGACATTTCCTTGCTCACACAGGCCTCTGGTTGCCACTATCCTTCGCAGAAACCTCAAAGACCGACTTTCAAACTGGGAAATGTAGAGTAAGCTTTAACCCTGTGAAAAGAATGGACATGTCAGAGCAGTTTCTTCGAGTGCTTCTTTCTGTTTTTTATTGACATTTCACTTTTGCCATAGTCTTCAATGTTCTGAATATCACTCTTTGGTTTTACAGGAACAGTGTTCAAACTGTGCCTTATGAGAAGAAAGTTAACTCCCTGAGTGGAATGCACATCACCAAGCAGTTTCTCAGAAAGCTTCTCCAGTTTTTATCTGACTATATTCTTTCACCATAGGCCCTAATGTGATCCCAAATATCCTTCGGATCCATCCACGAGGGAGTTTCCAAGCTGTAATGTAAAGAAAGCTTCATCTATGTGAGATGAATAAACATAGCAAAAAGCAGATTCACAGAAAGCTTTTTCCAGTTTTATCTGAAGATATTTCCTTTTCACCATAGTCCTGAATGTGCTCAAAGGTCCTTCGTGGATCATCCATGACAGTTTCCAAGCTGTAATGTAAAGAAAGCTTTATCTATGTGAGATGATTACACATATCACAGAGTAGTTTCAGAAAGCTTCTTCCAGTTTTTGTCTGAGGCTATTTCCTTTTCACCATCTGCATCAACATGCCTGAATATCACTTGGTACCTGTTCTCCAAAAGGGTTTCCCTGTATGAGAAGAGAGGTATAACACAGTGACTGGAATGCACACATCAGAAAGCAGTTCCTCGGAAAGCTGCTCTCCAATTTCGCTCTGAACATATTTCCTTTTCACCATAAGCCTCAAAGTGCTCTGAATATCCCATCACATGCTAAACATACAGGGTTAGAAACTGCTCAATGAAAAGAAAGGCTTAACTGAGTGAGCGGAATTAAGATGACACACAGCAGTTTTACAGAAAGCTTCCTCATGGATTTTTCCTGAGTATATTTCTTTCTCCATAATCTAAGGATCATTCCTGAATATCCTTCCTGAGATTTCACAAAAAAAGTTGTTTCAAGCTGTTCAATCCAAAGAATGGTTTAACTCCGTGAGACAAATACACACATCCCAAAGCAGTTGCTCAGAAAGTTTCTCTGCTGGATTCATTGAAAGACGTTTCCTTGTTTACCAGACGTCTCTGGGCATCACTAAATATACCTTCACCAATTCCTTAAAGACAGAGTTTTGAAACTGGGCAACATTAAATCTGTGAAGTGAATGCCTATATCAGAGGGCACATTCATGGAACGCTTCCTTTTCGTTTTATTTCAGTATATTGCACTATTTGCCATAGTCCTCAATGTGATATGAAATATCACTTTTTCAGTTTCACAGGAACAGTGTTCAAATGCTACCTTTTGAGAAAAGAGGAATAACTCCCTTAGTGGAATGCATACATCACAAAGTAGTTTCTCAGAAAGCTTCTCTCCAGTCTTATATGAAGATATCTTCTCTTTTAACGTAGGTCTGAATGTGCTCCTGAATGTCCCTTCACGGATACTTGCAGGACGGAGTTTCCAAAGTGCATAATGTAGTTAATGTTTTAACTATCAGAGATTAATAAATATATCTAACACAAAGCAGCTTCACAGAAATCTTCTTTCCAGTTTTTGTCTCAATTTTTTTTTTTTCAACATAGCCTTCCCTGTACTTTCAAATGTCTCTTGGTAACTCTTTCTCCAACATTGATTGCGGAATCCTATAGGTGAAGAAATGTATATTTGTGTGAGTGGAATGCACACGTCACAAAAGAGCCCCTCAGAAAGCTTCACTCCAGTTTCTCTCTGAAGGTGTTTCTTTCTCACTGTAAGCCTCAAATCGCTCCTAAATATGCCTTCTCAGACTAATGAAAAACAGGGTTATGACACAGCTCAAAGAAAAGAGAAGCTTAACTCTGTGAGCAGAATTCACGTGACACAGAGCGGTTTCACAGAAAACTTCCTTCTGGTTTTTTCCTGAGGCTTTTTTTTTTTTTGCATCTTTTTTTTTTTATTATACTTTAAGTTCTAGGGTACATGTGCATAACGTGGGTTTGTTACATATGTATACTTGTGAATGTTGTGTTGCACCCATCAACTCGTCAGCACACATCAATTCATCATTTATATTGTTATACCTCCCAATGTAATCCTCTCCTCCTATGATAAGCCCCAGTGTGTGATGTTCCCTTCCAGTCCAAGTGATGTCATTGTTCAGTTCCCACCCTAATGAGTGAACATGCAAAGTGGTTTTCTCTTCTTGTGATAGTTTCAAGAATGATGGTTTCCAGCTGCATCCATGTCCCTACAAAGGACGCAAACTCATCCTTTTATATAGTATTCCATGGTATATGTGCCACATTTTCTTAATCCAGTCTGTCACAGATGGACATTTGGTTGATTCCAAGTTTTGCTATTGTGAATAGTGCCGCAATAAACACACGGTGCATGTGTCTTTGTAGTAGAATAATTTATAATCCTTTTGGGTATATACCAGTAGTGGATGTCTATATGGTACATCTAGTTCTAGATCCTTGAGGAATCGCCAATTGTTTTCCATAATGGTTGAACTAGTTTACAATCCCACCAACAGTGAAAAGTGTTCCTATTCACATCCTCTCCAATTTGTTGTTTCCTGATTTTTAATGATGGCCATTCTAACTGGTGTGATGGTATCTCATGGTGGTTTTGATTTGCATTTCTCTGATGGCGAGTGATGATGAGCATTTTTTCATGTGTCTGTTGGCTGTATGAATGTCTTCTTCAGGATATTCTAAGGAGCATTTCCCAATGTCCTTTCTCAGAGTCCACAGAAACAATGATTTCAAACTGCTCAGTTGAAAGAATGATTTAACTCTATGAGATGAATACAAACATTACAAAAGAGTTGCGCAGAAAGCTTCTCTCCAATTTTCGATGGAAGACATTTCCTTGCCTAACACAGGCCTCCGGTTGCCAATTACTATCCTTTTGCAGAAATCCCAAAGACTGACATTCAAACTGGGAAATGTAGAGAATACTTTAACCCGTTCAAAAGAATGGGACATGACAGAGAGCAGTTTCTTTGAGTGCTTCTTTCTGTTTTTTTGGATGACATTTCACTTTTTGAGATAATCTTCAATGTGCTCTGAATATCACACTTTTGGTTATACAGGAACAGTGTTGAAACTGTGGCTTATGACAAGAAAGTTATAACTCCCTGGTTGGAATGCGAACATAACCAAGCAGTTTCTCAAAAAGCTTCTATCCAGTTTTTTTCTGACTATATTTCCTATTTCACCATAGGCCCGAATGTGATCCCAAATATCCCTTCGCGGACCCATCCACGAGGGAGTTTCCAAGCTGCATAACATAAAGTAAGCTTCATCTATGTGAGATGAATAAACGTATCAAAAAGCATATTCACAGAAATCTTCTTTCCAGTTTTTATCTGAAGATATTTCCTTTTTCACCATACTCCAAAATGTGCTCCCAAAGGTTCCTTCTTCGATCCCTCCATGACAGTTTCCAAGCAGCGTAATGTAAAGAAAGCTTTATCTATGTGAGATGATTACACATATCACAGAGTAGTTTCCGAGAAAGCTTATTTCCAGTTTTGCCTGAGGCTATTTCCCTTTTCACCATCGGAATCAACATTCTACCGAATATCACTTGGTACCTGTTCTCCAAAAGGATTTCTCCGACACTGTATGAGAAGAGAGGTATAACACTGTTATTGGAATGCACACGTCACAAAGCAGTTCTTCGGAAATTTCTCTCCAGTTTCGGTCTGGACGTATTTTCATTTTCACCCTCAGCCTCAATGTGCTCCCGAATGTCCCATCACATACTAATCATATACAGAGCTAGAAAAGTCTTCAGTGAAAAGAGAGGCTTACCTGAGTGCGAGGAATTAAGATGACACAGAGCAGTTTCACAGAAAGTTTCCTTCTGGATTTTACCTCAGGATAATTCTTTCTCCATATTCTAAGAATCGTTTCCAAATGTCCTTCCTCAGTTTCCACAAAAACAGTCATTTTAAGCTGCTGAATAGAAATAATGGTTTATCTCTATGAGGTGAATAGACACCACAAAACAGTTGTTCAGAA
>DAKLCV010002293.1:0-25178 GCA_030247045.1 Colobus guereza | reverse complement strand
AATGCACGACCCCAGTGTTAGCAAACTGCTCCAAGAATAGCAGTGTGGAACTTGGTGTGATGAAGTCAAACATCAGAAAGCAGTCTCTCAGGAAGTTTCTCTCTAGTTATTATCTGAGGATATTTTTTTTTCACCATGGGCCCCATGGGCTCCCAAATGTCACTTAGCGAATTCCAGGAAAGAGTGTTAGCAAAGTGCTTCCTGAGGACTAAGTTGAAACTCTGTGAGATGATTTCACAGATCACAAAGAAGTTTCTCAGAAAGCTTCTTTCACGTTTTAATCTGATGATATATCCTTTATCAGCATAGGCCTGATGCGATCCAAAGTAGTCCTTCTCAGGTTCCTCAAAGACAGTGCTAATGGACTGCTCCACGAGATAGAATGTAACTCTGTGAAGTGAATTCACATCACCAAGAAGTTTCTAAGAAAGCTTCTTTCTAATTTTCCTCTGAAGATATTCTTTGTCTCCATAAGCTTCATTGCGCTAAGAACAATCCCATTGCAGATTTCAAGAAAACTGTGTTAGCAGACTGATGACTGAAGAGAAACGTGTAACTCTGTGAGTTGCATTCACACATGGCAATGCAGTTTCTCAGAAGGCTTCTTTCCAGTTTTCTCTGAGGATTTCATCTCACAGAGTTAAAACTTTTTTTTCAGCAGTTTGGAAACACTGTTTTTTTCATGATGATATTGATTGAGCCTATGGTGAAAAGGAAATATCTTCAGATAAAGTAGAAAAATATTTCTGAAACTGCTTTGTGATGTGCATTCAACAGAGTTAAAAATTTTTTGGAAGCAGCAAGTATGAATGTGTCTCCAACTCTGAGACACAGAAGAGGTGATTTCTGCATTTAACTGAGGTACTGGGGTCATATCTTGAGACAATGCTGATCAGCTGTGACATCAGCACTGAACACACATCACCTCATGAAGAAAATTTTTCAGAGAACTGACACAACACCTGGAAAATCAGAAACTCCACAATACGCATAGAAACTGGACACAGAGAATATATTTGGCTGGGATCACGCAGAGTTCATGTAACACAGCAGTAGATAACACAAGGCAGCAGGACTGGGAGCCATTGTGAAATAGGTAAACAAACTGAAGCTCAAACATCTCACAGCAGCTATTGCCTGTCTCTCATCTGGGACATTTACATTGCAATACTCTGTGTGACACTTTGAAGACAGTGGATCTAACATTGAGATCTGAAGGACAGACTGCCTGCTCAAGTGGGTCCCTGATGAGTAGCTAAAAGAGACATATGATCTGACAATCTCACATTACATGAGAACTTCAGAGTAAAGCTTGCTGTTATATTTTATCTTCTGCAACTCTGCTGCATACCCAGGCAAAATGGGTCTGGGTGACCTCAAGCAATCTCAGATATAAGGGGTCTGACTGTGAAGGAAACTATCAAACAGACACCTATAAACCCATCAGTATTCACCATCATCAGAAGGACAGATAATCCAAAGATGGGAAAAGCAGGGCAGAAAGCTGATTAAAAAATAGAGCATCTCCTGAAAACAGCCATGTCAGCAGATCAAGCTGGTGAGAGAATGACTTTTGAGATGAGAGAAACTTCAGTGAAACTTCTCAGAGCTAAGGAGGAATTTACCCAGTGAAAAACAAAAATCTTGAAAAAAGTGGAAGAATTGACAGCTGCTAATTAATGCAGAGTTAAACACAGAGATGAAAACATGATCAGAAATGTGACAAATGCACAAGCAGTGACTGATCAACTGGAAGAAGAGTATCAGCGATTGAGGATCAAATGAAAATGTGAAGAAACCAAAAGAAAAGAAAGAAACAGCCTGAAAAGTATGGGATTGTAAAAGACCAAATCTACATCTGATTGGGGTGCCTGAAAATGAGGGGAATGGAGCAAGTTGGAAAACACTCTTCAGGATATCATCCAGGAAAAAATGTAGGGCAGGCCAACATTCAATTCAGGAAATACAGAGAACACCACAAAGATACTCCTGAAGAGCAACTCAAGACACATAATTGCCATTCACTGTTGAAATGAAGGAAAAATTTTGGGCAGCCAGAGAGAAAGGTCATTACCCACAAAGGAAGATCAGATAACAGCAGATCTCTGAGAAACTCTACAAACCAGAGAGAGTAATATTCAACATTCTTAAAGAAAGAATTTAAACAGAATTTCATATCCAGAAACTAAGTTTCATCAGTGAAGGAGAAATAAAATCCTTTCAGATAAGCAAAAGCTTAGTTTTGTCACACCTGCTTACAAAGAGACCCTGAAGCCCTAAACATGGAAAAGAACATACCAGCCATTGCAAAAACAGAAAAATGTAAATCGAAGAAACTGCATCAATGAGCAACCAGTTTATCATAATGGATCAGTTAACACATAACTTTTCTAAATGTTAATGGACTAAATGCTCCAATTAAAAGACACAGACTGGCAAACTGGGAAAGTCAAAATCAGTCTGATTCAGGAGACCCATCTCATACAGAGACATACATAGGCTCAAAATGGGATGGGAAGATCTACCAAGCAAATGGAGAAAAAAGCAGTTGCAATCCTAGTCTCTGATAAAAGACTTTAAACCATCAGATCAAAGAGACAAAGAAGGCCATTACATAATGGTAAGGGATCAATTCAACAGGAAGAGCTAACTATCCTAAATATATTCACCCAATACAGATTCATAAAGCAAGTCCTTGAGACTTACAAAGAGACTTGACTCCCATACAATAATGGAGATCCACTGTCAACATTAGACAGATCAACGAGACAGAGTTCAAGGATATCCAGAATTGAACTCATCTCTGAAGCGGACCTAATAGACATCTATAGAACTCTCAAAATCAACAGAATATACATTCTTCTCAGCACCACATCACTTATTCCAAAATTGACCACATAATTTGTAAAGCACTCCTCAGCAAATGTAAAAAGAAGAAATTATAACAAACTGCTCAGACCACAGTGCAATCAAACTAGAACTCAGACTAAAACTCAATCAAAACCGCTCAACTACATGAAAAACAACCTGCTTGAATGACTACTGGGTACTTTGAATGCAGAAATAAGATGTTCTTTGAAACCAATGAGAACAAGATCAACATACCAGAATCTCTGGGACACATTTAAAGCAGTGTGTGAATTATCTAAATGCCCACAGAGAAAGCAGGAAAGATCTAAATTGACACTAACATCACAATTAAAGAACTAGAAGGAACACATTCAAAAGCTGAAACAAGAAATAACTAAGATCAGAGAAGAACTGAAGGAGATAGCACAAAAACCCTCAAAAATCAATGAATCAGGAGTTGGTTTTGAAAAGATCAACATTGACAGACCACTAGCAAGACTGAAAAGAGAGGAATCAAATGCAATAAAAATGATAAAGGGATATCACCACCGACACAGAAATACAAACTACCATCAGAGAATACTATAAACACCTCTCAAATCAACTGAAAATTGGAAAATGGATATTTGGACATATCTAAGACTAAACCAGGAAGAAGTTGAATCCTGACCAATAGCAGGCTCTGAAATTGAGGCAACAATTATAGCCTCAAAAAGTCCAGGACAGATGGATTCACAGCTGAATTCTACCAGAGGTACAAGGAGGAGCTGGTACCATTTTTCTGAAACTATTCAATCAATAGAAAAGAGAATCCTCTAACTCATTTTATGAGCCAACATCATCCTGATAAAAGCCTGGCAGAGACACAACAAGAGAATTTTGACCAATATCTGATGAACATCGATGCAAAATCCTCAATAAAATACTGGGATTCAGAAGCACATCAAAAACATCATGATCAAGTGGGCTTCATCTGGGATGCAAGGCTGGTTCAACATCAAATCAATAAATAATCAGCATAAACAGAACCAAAGACAAGAAACACTGATTATCTCAATGATGCAGAAAAGGCTTTTGACAAATTCAACAGCCTTCATGAAAAAGCTCAATAAATTGTATTGATGGAACATACCTCAAAATAAAAGCTATTTATGACAAAACAGCTAATATCATATTGAATGGGCAAAAACTGGAAAATTCTTTGAAAACTGGTGACAGGGTGTTTTCTATTCACATAGTGTTGGAAATTCTGGCTAAATCAGGCAAGAGAAAGAAATCAAGGGTATTCAGTTAGAAAAGAAGTCAAATTGTCTGTTTGAGATGACATGATTCATATTTAGAAAACATATCTCAAAAAATCTCCTTGCTGAGAAAGCAACTTCAGAAGTCTCAGGATACAAAATTAATGTGAAAAATCACAACATTCTTATGTAGACAAGCAGAGAGCCAAATCAGGAATGAATTCCATTCACAATTGCTTCAAAGAGAATAATACCTAGGAATCCAACTTCAAGGATTTAACACCTCTTCAAGGAGAACTACAAATGCTCAGTGAAATAAAGAGGACACAAACAAATGGAAGAACATACCATATGGATAGGAAAATCAATATCTGAAAATGGCCATACTGCAGGTTGTTAGTTCAATGCATCCCATCAAGCTACCAATTTCTTCACAGAATTGGAAACACTGTTTTGTCCATTCTGAATGGACATTTGGGAGCTCATTGAGGCCAATGGTGAAAAAGTGAATATCCCAGGATAAAACTAGAAGGAAGCTATCTGAGAAACTGCTTTGTGATGTGCATTCATCTCACAGTTAAACCTTTCTTTTCATTCAGCAGTTTGGAAACACTTTTGTCCATTCTGAATGGACATTTGGGAGCTCATTGAGGCCTATGGTGAAAAGGAAATATCTTCAGATAAAAACTAGAAAGAAGCTTTCTGAGAAACTGTTTTTGTAGAATCTGTGAAGGATATTTGGAGCATTGAGGCCTATGGTGAAAAGGAAATATCTTCAGATAAAACTAGAAGAAGCTTTCTGAGAAACTGCTTTGTGATGTGCATTCATCTCAGAGTTAAACTTTCTTTTCATTCAGCAGTTTGAAACACTGTTTTGTAGAATCTGTGAAGGGATATTTGGAGCATTGAGGCCTATGGTGAAAAGGAAATATCTTCAGATAAAAACTAGAAAGAAGCTTTCTGAGAAACTGTTTTGTCCATTCTGAATGGACATTTGGGAGCTCATTGAGGCCAATGGTGAAAAGGAAATATCTTCAGATAAAAACTAGAAAGAAGCTTTCTGAGAAACTCTTTGTGATGTGTGCATTCATCTCAGAGTTAAACTTTCTTTTCATTCAGCAGTTTGAAACACTGTTTTGTAGAATCTGTGAAGGGATATTTGGAGCATTGAGGCCTATGGTGAAAAGGAAATATCTTCAGATAAAACTAGAAGAAGCTATCTGAGAAACTGCTTTGTGATGTGCATTCATCTCACAGAGTTAAACTTTCTTTTCATTCAGTTTGGAAACACTGTTTTGTCCATTCTGCAAAAGGACATTTGGGAGCTCATTGAGGCCAATGGTGAAAAGGAAACATCTTCAGATAAAAACTAGAAGAAGCTATCTGAGAAACCACTTTGTGATGTGTATTCATCTCACAGAGTTAAACTTTCTTTGGATTCAGCAGTTTGAAACTGTTTTTGTAGAATCTGAAGGATATTTGGGAGCACATTGAGCCTATGGTGAAAAGAATATCCCAGGATAAAACTAGAAGAAGCTTTCTGAAAACTGCTTTGTGATGTGCATTCATCTCAGAGTTAAACTTTTCATTCAGCAGTTTGGAAACACTGTTTTGTAGAATCTGAAGGATATTTGAGTGCATTGAGGCCTATGGTGAAAAGGAAACATCTTCAGATAAAAACTAGAAAGAAGCTTTCTGAGAAACTGCTTTTGATGTGTGCATTCATCTCACAGAGTTAAACTTTCTTTGGATTCAGCAGTTTGAAACTGTTTTTGTCCATTCTGTGAATGGACATTTGAGCTCATTGAGGCCAATGGTGAAAAGGAAATATCTTCAGATAAAAACTAGAAGAAGTTTTCTGAGAAACTTTGTGATATGTGCATTCATCTCACAGTTAAACCTTTCTTTTCATTCAGCAGTTTGAAACACTGTTTTGTCCATTCTGTGAATGGACATTTGAGCTCATTGAGGCCAATGGTGAAAAGGAAACATCTTCAGATAAAAACTAGAAGAAGCTATCTGAGAAACTGTTTTTGTCCATTCTGAATGGACATTTGAGCTCATTGAGGCCTATGGTGAAAAGAATATCCCAGGATAAAAACTAGAAGAAGCTATCTGAGAAACTGCTTGTGATGTGTATTCATCTCACAGTTAAACCTTTCTTTGGATTCAGCAGTTTGAAACTGTTTTTGTCCATTCTGAATGGACATTTGAGCTCATTGAGGCCAATGTGAAAAGAATATCCCAGGATAAAACTAGAAGAAGATATCTGAAACCACTTTGTGATGTGCATTCATCTCAGAGTTAAACTTTCTTTTCATTCAGCAGTTTGGAAACACTGTTTTGTAGAATCTGAAGGATATTTGGAGTGCATTGAGGCCAATGTGAAAAATATCTTCAGATAAAACTAGAAGAAGCTATCTGAGAAACTGCTTTTGATGTGTTCATCTCACAGAGTTAAACTTTCTTTGGATTCAGCAGTTTGGAAACACTGTTTTGTCCATTCTGAATGGACATTTGAGCTCATTGAGGCCAATGTGAAAAAGAATATCCCAGGATAAAACTAGAAGGAAGCTATCTGAGAAACCACTTTGTGATGTGTGCATTCATCTCACAGAGTTAAACCTTTCTTTTCATTCAGCAGTTTGGAAACACTGTTTTGTAGAATCTGTGAAGGATATTTGGGAGCATTGAGGGAAAAAGAAAATATCTTCAGATAACTAGAAAGAAGCTTGAGAAACTGCTTTGTGATGTGCATTCATCTCACAGAGTTAAACCTTTCTTTTCATTCAGCAGTTTGAAACACTGTTTTGTCCATTCTGAATGGACATTTGAGCTCATTGAGGCCAATGGTGAAAAAGAATATCCAGGATAAAACTAGAAGGAAGTTATCTGAGAAACTGCTTTTGATGTGTGCATTCATCTCAGAGTTAAATTTCTTTTCATTCAGCAGTTTGGAAACACTGTTTTGTAGAATCTGTGAAGGATATTTGGAGTGCATTGAGGCCTATGGTGAAAAGGAAATATCTTCAGATAAAAACTAGAAGAAGCTTTCTGAGAAACTGCTTTGTGATGTGTGCATTCATCTCAGAGTTAAACCTTTCTTTGGATTCAGCAGTTTGAAACACTGTTTTTGTCCATTCTGAATGGACATTTGAGCTCATTGAGGCCAATGGTGAAAAGTGAATATCCAGATAAAAACTAGAAGAAGCTATCTGAGAAACTGTTTTGTGATGTGCATTCATCTCACAGAGTTAAACCTTCTTTTCATTCAGCAGTTTGAACACTGTTTTGTAGAATCTGAAGGATATTTGGAGCATTGAGGCCAATGGTGAAAAAAATATCTTCAGATAAAACTAGAAGAAGTTTCTGAGAAACTGCTTTGTGATGTGCATTCATCTCAGAGTTAAACTTCTTTTCATTCAGCAGTTTGGAAACACTGTTTTGTCCATTCTGAAAGGATATTTGAGCATTGAGGCCAATGGTGAAAAGGAAATCTTCAGATAAAAACTAGAAAAAGCTTTCTGAAACTGCTTTGTGATGTGTATTCATCTCACAGAGTTAAACTTTCTTTTCATTCAGCAGTTTGGAAACACTGTTTTGTAGAATCTGCAAAGGATATTTGGAGCATTGAGGCCTATGGTGAAAAGGAAATATCTTCAGATAAAAACTAGAAGAAGCTTTCTGAGAAACTGCTTTGTGATGTGTGCATTCATCTCACAGAGTTAAATTTCTTTTCATTCAGCAGTTTGGAACACTGTTTTGTCCATTCTGAATGGACATTTGGGAGCTCATTGAGGCCAATGGTGAAAAGGAATATCCCAGGATAAAACTAGAAAGAAACTTTCTGAGAAACTTTGTGATGTGTGCATTCATCTCACAGAGTTAAACTTTCTTTTCATTCAGCAGTTTGAAACACTGTTTTGTAGAATCTGAAGGATATTTGAGCATTGAGGCCTATGGTGAAAAGGAAATATCTTCAGATAAAACTAGAAGAAGCTTTCTGAGAACTGCTTTGTGATGTGCATTCATCTCACAGAGTTAAACTTCTTTTCATTCAGTTTGGAAACACTTTTGTCCATTCTGTGAATGGACATTTGGGAGCTCATTGAGGCCAATGGTGAAAAGGAAATATCTTCAGATAAAAACTAGAAAGAATCTGAGAAACTGCTTTGTGATGTGCATTCATCACAGAGTTAAACCTTTCTTTTCATTCAGCAGTTTGAAACACTGTTTTGTAGAATCTGAAGGATATTTGGAGTGCATTGAGGCCTATGGTGAAAAGGAAATATCTTCAGATAAAAACTAGAAGAAGCTTTCTGAAACTGCTTTGTGATGTGTCATTCATCTCACAGAGTTAAACTTTCTTTATTCAGTTTGAAACACTGTTTTTGTCCATTCTGTGAATGGATATTTGGGAGCTCATTGAGGCCAATGGTGAAAAGGAATATCCCAGATAAAAACTAGAAGAAGCTTTCTGAAACTGCTTTGTGATGTGTGCATTCATCTCACAGAGTTAAACTTTCTTTTCATTCAGCAGTTTAAACACTGTTTTGTAGAATCTGCAAAGGATATTGAGCATTGAGGCCTATGGTGAAAAGGAAATATCTTCAGATAAAACTAGAAGAAGTTTCTGAGAAACTTTGTGATGTGCATTCATCTCACAGAGTTAAACCTTTCTTTTCATTCAGCAGTTTGGAAACACTGTTTTGTCCATTCTGTGAATGGACATTTGGGAGCTCATTGAGGCCAATGGTGAAAAGTGAATATCCCAGGATAAAACTAGAAGAAGATATCTGAGAAACTGCTTTTGATGTGTGCATTCATCTCAGAGTTAAACTTTCTTTGATTCAGCAGTTTGAAACACTGTTTTGTAGAATCTGAAGGATATTTGAGCATTGAGGCCTATGGTGAAAAGGAAATATCTTCAGATAAAACTAGAAAGAAGCTTTCTGAGAAACTGCTTTGTGATGTGCATTCATCTCACAGAGTTAAAATTTCTTTGATTCAGCAGTTTGAAACACTGTTTTGTCCATTCTGCAAATGGACATTTGGGAGCTCATTGAGGCCAATGGTGAAAAAGGAATATCCCAGGATAAAACTAGAAAGAAGCTTTCTGAAACTGCTTTGTGTGTGCATTCATCTCACAGAGTTAAACTTCTTTTCATTCAGCAGTTTGGAAACACTGTTTTGTAGAATCTGTGAAGGATATTTGGAGTGCATTGAGGCCTATGGTGAAAAAGGAAACATCTTCAGATAAAACTAGAAGAAGCTTTCTGAGAAACTGCTTTGTGTGTGCATTCATCTCAGAGTTAAACCTTTTCATTCAGCAGTTTGAAACACTGTTTTGTAGAATCTGCAAAGGATATTTGGAGTGCATTGAGGCCTATGGTGAAAAAGGAATATCTTCAGATAAAACTAGAAAGAAGCTTTCTGAGAAACTGCTTTGTGATGTGTGAATTCATCTCACAGAGTTAAACTTTCTTTTCATTCAGTTTGGAAACACTGTTTTGTCCATTCTGAATGGACATTTGGAGCTCATTGAGGCCAATGGTGAAAAAGAATATCCAGGATAAAACTAGAAGAAGCTATCTGAAAACTGCTTTGTGATGTGTGAATTCATCTCACAGAGTTAAACCTTTCTTTATTCAGCAGTTTGGAAACACTGTTTTGTAGAATCTGAAGGATATTTGGGAGCATTGAGGCCTATGGTGAAAAAGGAATATCTTCAGATAAAACTAGAAGAAGCTTTCTGAGAAACTGCTTTGTGATGTGCATTCATCTCACAGAGTTAAACTTTCTTTGATTCAGCAGTTTGAAACACTGTTTTGTCCATTCTGTGAATGGATATTTGGAGCATTGAGGCCAATGGTGAAAAAGGAAATATCTTCAGATAAAACTAGAAAGAAGCTTTCTGAGAAACTGCTTTGTGATGTGTGCATTCATCTCACAGAGTTAAACTTCTTTTCATTCAGCAGTTTGGAACACTGTTTTGTCCATTCTGTGAATGGACATTTGGAGCTCATTGAGGCCAATGGTGAAAAAGGAATATCTTCAGATAAAACTAGAAGGAAGTTATCTGAGAAACTGCTGTGATGTGTGCATTCATCTCAGAGTTAAACCTTCTTTTCATTCAGCAGTTTGGAAACACTGTTTTGTAGAATCTGTGAAGGATATTTGGAGTGCATGGAGGCATATGGTGAGAAAGGAAATATCTTCTGATAAAACCACAAAGACGTTTTCTGAGAAACTGCTTTGTGATGTGTGCATTCATCTCACAGAGTTAAACCTTTTCATTCAGCAGTTTGGAAACACTGTTTTGTAGAATCTGAAGGATATTTGAGCATTGAGGCCAATGGAAAAAAAATATCCCAGGATAAAACTAGAAGAAGTTTCTGAGAAACTGCTTTGTGATGTGCATTCATCTCAGAGTTAAACCTTTCTTTTCATTCAGCAGTTTGAAACACTGTTTTGTAGAATCTGTGAAGGATATTTGGGAGCATTGAGGCCTGGTGAAAAAGGAAATATCTTCAGATAAAACTAGAAGAAGTTTCTGAGAAACTGCTTTGATGTATGCATTCATCTCACAGAGTTAAACTTTCTTTGGATTCAGCAGTTTGAACACTGTTTTGTAGAATCTGCAAAGGATATTTGGGAGCATTGAGGCCTATGGTGAAAAGAAAATCTTCAGATAAAACTAGAAAGAAGCTTCTGAGAAACACTTTGTGATGTGTGCATTCATCTCACAGAGTTAAACCTTTCTTTTCATTCAGCAGTTTGGAAACACTGTTTTTTTGAAAGGATATTTGGAGCTCATTGAGGCCAATGGTGAAAAAGAATATCCCAGGATAAAACTAGAAGAAGTTTCTGAGAAACACTTTGTGATGTGCATTCATCTCAGAGTTAAACCTTTTCATTCAGCAGTTTGGAAACACTGTTTTGTAGAATCTGTGAAGGATATTTGGGAGCATTGAGGCCTATGGTGAAAAAGGAATATCAGATAAAAGAAGAAAGAAGTTTTCTGAGAAACTGCTTTGTGATGTGTCATTCATCTCACAGAGTTAAAATTTCTTTTCATTCAGCAGTTTGGAAACACTGTTTTGTCCATTCTGTGAAGGATATTTGGGAGCATTGAGGCCTATGGTGAAAAGGAAATATCTCAGATAAAACTAGAAGAAGCTCTGAGAAACTGCTTTGTGATGTGTGCATTCATCTCAGAGTTAAACCTTTCTTTTCATTCAGCAGTTTGGAAACACTGTTTTGTCCATTCTGTGAAGGATATTTGGGAGCACATTGAGGCCTATGGTGAAAAGGAAATATCTTCAGATAAAACTAGAAGAAGCTTTCTGAAACTGCTTTGTGATGTGCATTCATCTCACAGAGTTAAACTTTCTTTTCATTCAGCAGTTTGGAACACTGTTTTGTATTCTGAAGGATATTTGGGAGCATTGAGGCCTATGGTGAAAAGGAAATATCTTCAGATAAAAACTAGAAGAAGTTTTCTGAGAAACTTTGTGATGTGCATTCATCTCATTCATCTCAGAGTTAAACCTTTCTTTTCATTCAGCAGTTTGGAACACTGTTTTTGTGGAATCTGCAAAGGATATTTGGGAGCATTGAGGCCTATGGTGAAAAGAATATCAGATAAAAACTAGAGAAGCTTTCTGAAACTGCTTTGTGATGTGTGCATTCTCACAGAGTTAAACCTTTCTTTATTCAGCAGTTGGAAACACTGTTTTGTCCATTCTGAATGGATATTTGGAGCTCATTGAGGCCAATGTGAAAAGAATATCCCAGGATAAAAACTAGAAGGAAGCTATCTGAGAAACTGCTTTGTGATGTGTGCATTCATCTCACAGAGTTAAACTTTTTTCATTCAGCAGTTTGAAACACTGTTTTGTAGAATCTGTGAAGGATATTTGGGAGCATTGAGGCCTATGGTGAAAAGGAAATATCTTCAGATAAAAACTAGAAAGAAGCTTTCTGAGAAACTGCTTTGTGATGTATGCATTCATCTCAGAGTTAAACCTTTCTTTTCATTCAACAGTTTGGAAACACTGTTTTGTAGAATCTGTGAAGGATATTTGGAGTGCATTGAGGCCTATGGTGAAAAGGAAACATCTTCAGATAAAAACTAGAAAGAAGCTTTCTGAGAAACTGCTTTGTGATGTGTATTCATCTCACAGAGTTAAACTTTCTTTTCATTCAGCAGTTTGAAACACTGTTTTGTCCATTCTGTGAATGGATATTTGGGAGCTCATTGAGGCCAATGGTGAAAAGGAATATCCCAGATAAAAACTAGAAGAAGCTATCTGAGAAACCACTTTGTGATGTGCATTCATCTCACAGAGTTAAACCTTTCTTTTCATTCAGCAGTTTGAACACTGTTTTGTAGAATCTGAAGGGATATTTGGAGCATTGAGGCCTATGGTGAAAAGGAAACATCTTCAGATAAAACTAGAAAGAAGCTTCTGAGAAACTGTTTTGTGATGTGTGCATCTCACAGAGTTAAACCTTTCTTTTCATTCAGCAGTTTGGAAACACTGTTTTGTCCATTCTGCAAATGGACATTTGGAGCTCATTGAGGCCAATGAAAAAGGAATATCCCAGGATAAAACTAGAAGAAACTTTCTGAGAAACTTCTTTGTGATATGTGCATTCATCTCAGAGTTAAACCTTTTCATTCAGCAGTTTGGAAACACTGTTTTGTAGAATCTGAAGGGATATTTGGGAGCATTGAGGTCTATGGTGAAAAAGAAATATCTTCAGATAAAAACTAGAAAGAAGCTTTCTGAGAAACTGCTTTGTGATGTGCATTCATCTCACAGAGTTAAACTTTCTTTATTCAGCAGTTTGGAACACTGTTTTGTAGAATCTGTGAAGGATATTTGGGAGCATTGAGGCCTATGGTGAAAAGGAAACATCTTCAGATAAAACTAGAAGAAGCTTTCTGAGAAACTGCTTTGTGATGTGTGCATTCATCTCACAGAGTTAAACTTTCTTTTCATTCAGCAGTTTGAAACACTGTTTTGTCCATTCTGAATGGACATTTGGGAGCATTGAGGCCAATGAAAAAGTGAATATCCAGGATAAAACTAGAAGGAAAATATCTTCAGATAAAACTAGAAAGAAGCTTTCTGAGAAACTTTGTGATGTGCATTCATCTCACAGAGTTAAACTTTCTTTTCATTCAGCAGTTTGAAACACTGTTTTGTAGAATCTGTGAAGGATATTTGGAGTGCATTGAGGCCTATGGTGAAAAGGAAATATTCAGATAAAACTAGAAAGAAGTTTCTGAGAAACTGCTTGTGATGTGTGTGCATTCATCTCACAGAGTTAAACTTTTCATTCAGCAGTTTGGAAACACTGTTTTGTCCATTCTGAATGGACATTTGAGCATTGAGGCCAATGGTGAAAAGGAATATCCCAGGATAAAACTAGAAGAAGCTATCTGAGAAACTGTTTTGTGATGTGTGAATTCATCTCACAGAGTTAAACTTTCTTTATTCAGCAGTTTGGAAACACTGTTTTGTAGAATCTGCAAGGATATTTGGGAGCATTGAGGCCTATGGTGAAAAGGAAACATCTTCAGATAAAAACTAGAAAGAAGCTTTCTGAGAAACTTTGTGATGTGCATTCATCTCAGAGTTAAACTTTCTTTTCATTCAGTTTGGAAACACTTTTTGTCCATTCTGTGAATGGACATTTGGGAGCTCATTGAGGCCAATGGTGAAAAAGTGAATATCCCAGATAAAACTAGAAGGAAGCTATCTGAGAAACTGCTTTGTGATGTGTGCATTCATCTCAGAGTTAAACTTTTTCATTCAGCAGTTTGGAAACACTGTTTTGTAGAATCTGAAGGGATATTTGGGAGCACATTGAGGCCTATGGTGAAAAGGAAATATCTTCAGATAAAAACTAGAAGAAGCTCTGAGAAACTGCTTTGATGTGTGCATTCATCTCACAGTTAAACTTTCTTTTCATTCAGCAGTTTGGAAACACTTTTTGTCCATTCTGCAAATGGACATTTGGGAGCTCATTGAGGCCAATGGAGAAAAAGTGAATATCCCAGATAAAAACTAGAAGGAAGCTATCTGAGAAACTGCTTTGTGATGTGCATTCATCTCAGAGTTAAACTTTCTTTTATTCAGCAGTTTGAAACACTGTTTTTGTCCATTCTGAAAAGGACATTTGGGAGCTCATTGAGGCCAATGGTGAAAAGGAATATCTTCAGATAAAAACTAGAAGAAGCTATCTGAGAAACTGCTTTGTGATGTGTGCATTCATCTCACAGAGTTAAACTTTCTTTTCATTCAGCAGTTTGGAAACACTGTGTTTGTAGAATCTGTGAAGGATATTTGAGCATTGAAGCCTATGGTGAAAAGGAAATATCTTCAGATAAAAACAGAAAGAAGTTTTCTGAGAAACTGCTTTGTGATGTGTGCATTCATCTCACAGAGTTAAACCTTTCTTTTATTTCAGCAGTTTGTAAACAGTGTTTTTGTACATTCTGCAAATGGACATTTGGGAGCTCATTGAGGCCAATGGTGAAAAAGAAATATCCCAGGATAAAACTAGAAGGAAGCTTCTGAGAAACTGTTTTGTGATGTGTGCATTCATCTCACAGAGTTAAACCTTTCTTTTCATTCAGCAGTTTTAAACACTGTTTTTGTCCATTCTGAATGGATATTTGGGAGTGCATTGAGGCCTATGGTGAAAAGGAATATCTTCAGATAAAAACTAGAAAAGCTTTCTGAGAAACTGCTTTGTGATGTGTGCATTCATCACAGAGTTAAACCTTCTTTTCATTCAGCAGTTTGAAACACTGTTTTTGTCCATTCTGAAAAGGACATTTGGGAGCATTGAGGCTATGGTGAAAAAGAAATATCTTCAGATAAAAACTAGAAAGAAGCTTTGAGAAACTGCTTTGTGATGTGTGCATTCATCTCACAGAGTTAAACTTTTCATTCAGTTGGAAACACTGTTTTTGTAGAATCTGCAAAGGGATATTTGGGAGCACATTGAGGCCTATGGTGAAAAGGAAATATTCAGATAAAAACTAGAAAGAATATTTCTGAGAAACTGCTTTGTGATGTGTGCATTCATCTCACAGAGTTAAACCTTTCTTTTCATTCAGCAGTTTGGAAACACTGTTTTTGTCCATTCTGAATGGATATTTGGGAGCACATTGAGGCCTATGGTGAAAAGGAATATCCCAGATAAAAACTAGAAAGAAGCTTCTGAGAAACTTTTGTGATGTGTGCATTCATCTCAGAGTTAAACTTTCTTTTCATTCAGCAGTTTGAAACACTTTTTGTAGAATCTGAAGGATATTTGGGAGCATTGAGGCTATGGTGAAAAGAATATCTCAGATAAAAACTAGAAAGAAGCTTCTGAGAAACTTTTGTGATGTGTGCATTCATCTCAGAGTTAAACCTTTCTTTGATTCAGCAGTTTGGAACACTGTTTTTGTCCATTCTGTGAATGGACATTTGGGAGCATTGAGGCCAATGGAAAAAGGAATATCAGATAAAAACTAGAAAGAAGCTTTCTGAGAAACTTTTGTGATGTGCATTCATCTCACAGAGTTAAACCTTTTTTCATTCAGTTGGAAACACTGTTTTTGTAGAATCTGTGAAGGATATTTGGGAGCATTGAGGCTATGGTGAAAAGGAAACATCTTCAGATAAAACTAGAAAGAAGCTTCTGAGAAACTTTTGTGATGTGAATTCATCTCACAGTTAAACTTTCTTCATTCAGCAGTTTGAAACACTGTTTTTGTAGAATCTGCAAAGGGATATTTGGGAGCATTGAGGCTATGGTGAAAAGGAAACATCTTCAGATAAAAAGAAGAAAAGCTTTCTGAGAAACTGCTTTGTGATGTGCATTCATCTCACAGTTAAACTTTCTTTTATTCAGTTTGGAAACACTGTTTTTGTAGAATCTGTGAAGGATATTTGGGAGCATTGAGGTCTATGGTGAAAAAGAAATATCTTCAGATAAAAACTAGAAAGAAGTTTTCTGAGAAACTGCTTTGTGATGTGCATTCATCTCACAGAGTTAAACCTTTCTTTTCATTCAGCAGTTTGAAACACTGTTTTTGTCCATTCTGCAATGGACATTTGGGAGCATTGAGGCCTATGGTGAAAAGGAATATCTTCAGATAAAAACTAGAAGAAGCTTTCTGAGAAACTGCTTTGATGTGTGCATTCATCTCACAGAGTTAAACCTTTATTTTCATTCAGCAGTTTGGAAACACTGTTTTTGTAGAATCTGCAAAGGGATATTTGGAGCATTGAGGCCTATGGTGAAAAGGAATATCCCAGATAAAAACTAGAAGAAGCTTCTGAGAAACTTTTGTGATGTGCATTCATCTCACAGAGTTAAACTTTCTTTTCATTCAGCAGTTTGGAACACTGTTTTTGTAGAATCTGCAAAGGGATATTTGGAGCATTGAGGCCTATGGTGAAAAGGAAATATCTTCAGATAAAAACTAGAAGGAAGCTATCTGAGAAACTGCTTTGTGATGTGTGCATTCATCTCACAGTTAAACCTTTCTTTTCATTCAGCAGTTTGGAAACACTGTTTTTGTCCATTCTGTGAATGGACATTTGGGAGCATTGAGGCCAATGGAAAAAGGAATATCCCAGATAAAAACTAGAAAGAAGCTTTCTGAGAAACTTTTGTGATGTGTGCATTCATCACAGAGTTAAACCTTTCTTTTCATTCAGCAGTTTTAAACACTGTTTTTGTAGAATCTGAAGGGATATTTGGGAGTGCATTGAGGCCTATGGTGAAAAGGAAATTTCAGATAAAAACTAGAAGAAGCTTCTGAGAAACCACTTTGTGATGTGTGCATTCATCTCAGAGTTAAACCTTTCTTTTATTCAGCAGTTTGGAAACACTTTTTGTCCATTCTGTGAATGGACATTTGGAGCTCATTGAGGCCAATGGAAAAAGGAATATCCCAGGATAAAACTAGAAGAAGCTATCTGAGAAACTTTTGTGATGTGTGCATTCATCTCACAGAGTTAAACTTTCTTTTATTCAGCAGTTTGGAAACACTGTTTTTGTAGAATCTGTGAAGGATATTTGGGAGCACATTGAGGCCTATGGTGAAAAAGAAATATCTTCAGATAAAACTAGAAAGAAGCTTCTGAAAACTGCTTTGTGATATGTGCATTCATCTCACAGAGTTAAACCTTTCTTTTCATTCAGCAGTTTTAAACACTGTTTTTGTAGAATCTGCAAAGGGATATTTGGGAGCATTGAGGCCTATGGTGAAAAGGAAACATCTTCAGATAAAAACTAGAAGAAGCTTCTGAAAACTGCTTTGTGATGTGTGCATTCATCTCACAGAGTTAAACTTTCTTTTCATTCAACAGTTTGGAAACACTGTTTTTGTAGAATCTGAAGGATATTTGGGAGCACATTGAGGCCTATGGTGAAAAGGAAACATCTTCAGATAAAAACTAGAAGAAGCTTTCTGAGAAACTGCTTTGATGTGTGCATTCATCTCACAGAGTTAAACTTTCTTTTCATTCAGCAGTTTGAAACACTGTTTTTGTCCATTCTGTGAAGGATATTTGAGTGCATTGAGGCCTATGGTGAAAAGGAAATATCTTCAGATAAAAACTAGAAGAAGCTTTCTGAGAAACTGCTTGTGATGTGCATTCATCTCAGAGTTAAACCTTTCTTTTCATTCAGCAGTTGGAAACACTGTTTTGTCCATTCTGAATGGATATTTGGGAGCTCATTGAGGCCAATGGTGAAAAGGAATATCTTCAGATAAAAACTAGAAAAGCTTTCTGAGAAACTTTGTGATGTGCATTCATCTCACAGAGTTAAACTTTCTTTTCATTCAGCAGTTTGGAACACTGTTTTGTAGAATCTGTGAAGGATATTTGGAGCATTGAGGCCTATGGTGAAAAGGAATATCTTCAGATAAAAACTAGAAGAAGCTATCTGAGAAACTGCTTGTGATGTGCATTCATCTCACAGAGTTAAACTTTCTTTTCATTCAGCAGTTGGAAACACTGTTTTGTCCATTCTGCAATGGACATTTGGGAGCTCATTGAGGCCAATGGAAAAAGGAATATCCCAGATAAAAACTAGAAGAAGCTTCTGAGAAACTTTGTGATGTGTGCATTCATCTCACAGTTAAACTTTCTTTTCATTCAGCAGTTTGAAACACTGTTTTGTCCATTCTGAATGGATATTTGGGAGCATTGAGGCCTATGGTGAAAAGGAATATCTTCAGATAAAAACTAGAAAGAAGCTTCTGAGAAACTGCTTTGTGATATGTGCATTCATCTCAGAGTTAAACTTTCTTTTCATTCAGCAGTTTGGAACACTGTTTTGTAGAATCTGTGAAGGATATTTGGAGTGCATTGAGGCCAATGGTGAAAAGGAAATATCTTCAGATAAAAACTAGAAAGCTTTCTGAGAAACTGCTTGTGATGTGTGCATTCATCTCACAGAGTTAAACCTTTCTTTTCATTCAGTTTGGAAACACTGTTTTGTCCATTCTGTGAATGGACATTTGGAGCTCATTGAGGCCAATGGTGAAAAGGAATATCCCAGATAAAAACTAGAAAGAAGCTTCTGAGAAACTTTTGTGATGTGTGCATTCATCTCACAGAGTTAAACTTTCTTTTCATTCAGCAGTTTTTAAAACACTGTTTTGTAGAATCTGAAGGATATTTGGAGTGCATTGAGGCCTATGGTGAAAAGGAATATCTTCAGATAAAAACTAGAAGAAGCTTCTGAGAAACTGCTTTGTGATATGTGCATTCATCTCACAGTTAAACCTTTCTTTTCATTCAGCAGTTGGAAACACTGTTTTGTCCATTCTGAATGGACATTTGGGAGCTCATTGAGGCCAATGGTGAAAAGGAATATCCCAGGATAAAACTAGAAGAAACTTTCTGAGAAACTGCTTTGTGATGTGCATTCATCTCAGAGTTAAACTTTTCATTCAGCAGTTTGGAAACACTGTTTTGTAGAATCTGAAGGATATTTGGGAGCATTGAGGCTATGGTGAAAAGGAAACATCTTCAGATAAAAACTAGAAAGAAGATTTCTGAGAAACTGCTTTGTGATGTGCATTCATCACAGAGTTAAACTTTCTTTATTCAGCAGTTTGAAACACTGTTTTGTAGAATCTGCAAAGGGATATTTGGAGTGCATTGAGGCCTATGGTGAAAAGGAATATCAGATAAAAACTAGAAAGAAGCTTCTGAGAAACTTTTGTGATGTGTGCATTCTCTCACAGAGTTAAACCTTCTTCATTCAGCAGTTGGAAACACTGTTTTGTCCATTCTGAATGGATATTTGGGAGCTCATTGAGGCCAATGGTGAAAAGGAATATCCCAGATAAAAACTAGAAAGCTTTCTGAGAAACTGCTTTGTGATGTGTGCATTCATCTCAGAGTTAAACTTTTCATTCAGCAGTTTGGAAACACTGTTTTGTAGAATCTGTGAAGGATATTTGGAGCATTGAGGCCAATGGTGAAAAGGAAATATCTTCAGATAAAAACTAGAAAGAAGCTTCTGAGAAACTTTTGTGATGTGTGCATTCATCTCACAGAGTTAAACTTTCTTTTATTCAGCAGTTTGAAACACTGTTTTGTCCATTCTGTGAATGGATATTTGGGAGCATTGAGGCCAATGGTGAAAAGGAATATCCCAGATAAAAACTAGAAGAAGCTTTCTGAAAACTGCTTTGTGATGTGTGCATTCATCACAGAGTTAAATTTCTTTTCATTCAGCAGTTGAAACACTGTTTTGTAGAATCTGTGAAGGATATTTGGAGCATTGAGGCCTATGGTGAAAAGGAAATATCTTCAGATAAAAACTAGAAAGAAGCTTTCTGAAAACTGCTTTGTGATGTGCATTCATCTCACAGAGTTAAACTTTCTTTTATTCAGCAGTTTGAAACACTGTTTTGTCCATTCTGTGAATGGACATTTGGGAGCTCATTGAGGCCAATGGTGAAAAGGAAATATCCCAGATAAAAACTAGAAAGAAGCTTTCTGAGAAACTTTTGTGATGTGCATTCATCTCAGAGTTAAACCTTTTTCATTCAGCAGTTTAAACACTGTTTTGTAGAATCTGCAAAGGATATTTGGGAGCATTGAGGCCTATGGTGAAAAGGAAATATCTTCAGATAAAAACTAGAAAGAAGCTTCTGAGAAACTTTTGTGATGTGCATTCATCTCACAGTTAAACCTTTCATTCAGCAGTTTAAACACTGTTTTTGTATTCTGTGAATGGATATTTGGGAGCATTGAGGCCTATGGTGAAAAAGGAATATCCCAGGATAAAACTAGAAGAAGCTATCTGAGAAACTTTTGTGATGTGTGCATTCATCACAGAGTTAAACTTTCATTCAGCAGTTTGAAACACTGTTTTGTAGAATCTGAAGGGATATTTGGAGCATTGAGGCCTATGGTGAAAAGGAAATATCTTCAGATAAAAACTAGAAGGAAGCTATCTGAGAAACTTTTGTGATGTGCATTCATCTCACAGAGTTAAACATTTCTTTTCATTCAGCAGTTTGAAACACTGTTTTGTAGAATCTGTGAAGGATATTTGGAGTGCATTGAGGCCTATGGTGAAAAGGAAATATCCCAGATAAAAACTAGAAGAAGCTATCTGAGAAACTTTTGTGATGTGCATTCATCTCACAGAGTTAAACTTTCTTTTCATTCAGCAGTTTGAAACACTGTTTTGTCCATTCTGAATGGATATTTGGGAGCACATTGAGGCAATGGTGAAAAAGGAATATCCCAGGATAAAACTAGAAGGAAGCTATCTGAGAAACTGCTTTGTGATGTGTATTCATCTCACAGAGTTAAACATTTATTTTCATTCAGCAGTTTGGAAACACTGTTTTGTAGAATCTGTGAAGGATATTTGGGAGCACATTGAGGCCTATGGTGAAAAAGGAAACATATTCAGATAAAAACTAGAAGAAGCTTTCTGAGAAACTGCTTTGTGATGTGCATTCATCTCACAGAGTTAAACCTTTCTTTTCATTCAGCAGTTTGGAAACACTGTTTTGTCCATTCTGTGAAGGATATTTGGGAGCATTGAGGCCAATGTGAAAAGTGAATATCCCAGGATAAAACTAGAAAGAAGCTTCTGAGAAACTTTTGTGATGTGTGCATTCATCTCACAGAGTTAAACTTTCTTTTCATTCAGCAGTTTGGAAACACTGTTTTGTAGAATCTGTGAAGGATATTTGGAGCATTGAGGCCTATGGTGAAAAAGGAAATATCTTCAGATAAAAACTAGAAGAAGCTTTCTGAGAAACTGCTTTGTGATGTGTGCATTCATCTCAGAGTTAAACCTTTCTTTTCATTCAGCAGTTTGAAACACTGTTTTGTCCATTCTGTGAAGGATATTTGGGAGCTCATTGAGGCCAATGGTGAAAAAGGAATATCTTCAGATAAAAACTAGAAGGAAGCTATCTGAGAAACCACTTTGTGATGTGTGCATTCATCTCACAGAGTTAAACCTTTCTTTTCATTCAGCAGTTTGGAAACACTGTTTTGTAGAATCTGTGAAGGGATATTTGGGAGTGCATTGAGGCCTATGGTGAAAAAGGAAACATATTCAGATAAAAACTAGAAGAAGCTTGAGAAACTGCTTTGTGATGTGTGCATTCATCTCACAGAGTTAAACCTTTCTTTATTCAGCAGTTTGAACACTGTTTTGTCCATTCTGTGAATGGACATTTGGGAGCTCATTGAGGCCAATGGTGAAAAAGGAATATCCCAGGATAAAACTAGAAAGAAGATATCTGAGAAACTGTTTTGTGATGTGTATTCATCTCACAGAGTTAAACCTTTCTTTTCATTCAGCAGTTTGAAACACTGTTTTGTAGAATCTGTGAAGGGATATTTTGGAGTGCATTGAGGCCTGTGGTGGAAAAGGAATCACCTTCAGATAAAAGCTAGAAAGAAGCTTCTGAGAAACTGCTTGTGATGTGTGCATTCATCTCAGAGTTAAACCTTTCTTTATTCAGCAGTTTGAACACTGTTTTGTCCATTCTGCAAATGGATATTTGGGAGCATTGAGGCCAATGGTGAAAAAGGAATATCCCAGGATAAAACTAGAAAGAAGCTTCTGAGAAACTTTTGTGATGTGTATTCATCTCACAGAGTTAAACCTTTCTTTTCATTCAGCAGTTGGAAACACTGTTTTGTCCATTCTGTGAAGGATATTTGGAGCATTGAGGCCTATGGTGAAAAAGGAATATCTTCAGATAAAAACTAGAAAGAAGCTTTCTGAAACTGCTTTGTGATGTGCATTCATCTCACAGTTAAACCTTTCTTTATTCAGCAGTTTGGAACACTGTTTTGTCCATTCTGCAAATGGACATTTGGGAGCTCATTGAGGCAATGGTGAAAAAGGAATATCCCAGGATAAAACTAGAAGGAAGCTATCTGAGAAACTGTTTTGTGATGTGTGCATTCATCTCACAGAGTTAAACCTTTCTTTTCATTCAGCAGTTTGGAACACTGTTTTGTAGAATCTGTGAAGGATATTTGGGAGCATTGAGGCCTATGGTGAAAAAGGAAATATCTTCAGATAAAAACTAGAAAGAAGCTTTCTGAGAAACTGCTTGTGATGTGTGCATTCATCTCACAGTTAAACCTTTCTTTTCATTCAGCAGTTGGAAACACTGTTTTGTCCATTCTGTGAATGGACATTTGGGAGCTCATTGAGGCCAAAGGTGAAAAAGGAATATCCCAGATAAAAACTAGAAAGAAGCTTCTGAGAAACTTTGTGATGTGTGCATTCATCTCAGAGTTAAACCTTTCTTTTCATTCAGCAGTTTGAAACACTGTTTTGTAGAATCTGTGAAGGGATATTTGGGAGTGCATTGAGGCCTATGGTGAAAAGGAAATATCTTCAGATAAAAACTAGAAAGAAGCTTTCTGAGAAACTTTGTGATGTGCATTCATCACAGAGTTAAACTTTCTTTTCATTCAGCAGTTTGGAACACTGTTTTGTAGAATCTGTGAAGGGATATTTGGGAGTGCATTGAGGCCAATGGTGAAAAGGAATATCTTCAGATAAAAACTAGAAGGAAGCTATCTGAGAAACTTTGTGATGTGCATTCATCACAGAGTTAAACATTTCTTTTCATTCAGCAGTTTGGAAACACTGTTTTGTCCATTCTGAATGGACATTTGGGAGCTCATTGAGGCCAATGGTGAAAAGGAATATCTTCAGATAAAAACTAGAAAGAAGCTTTCTGAGAAACTTTGTGATGTGTATTCATCTCACAGTTAAACCTTTCTTTATTCAGCAGTTTGGAACACTGTTTTGTAGAATCTGTGAAGGGATATTTGGGAGCATTGAGGCCTATGGTGAAAAGGAAATATCTTCAGATAAAAACTAGAAAGAAGCTTTCTGAGAAACTTTGTGATGTGCATTCATCTCA
Source organism: Colobus guereza (assembly GCA_030247045.1). NCBI lineage: Eukaryota > Metazoa > Chordata > Mammalia > Primates > Cercopithecidae > Colobus > Colobus guereza. Next base: position 1,631 of record DAKLCV010002293.1, on the reverse strand, counting down.
CAGAGTTAAACCTTTCTTTGGATTCAGCAGTTTGAAACACTGTTTTGTAGAATCTGTGAAGGGATATTTGGGAGCATTGAGGCCTATGGTGAAAAGGAAATATCTTCAGATAAAAACTAGAAGAAGCTATCTGAGAAACTGTTCATATCCTTTGCACTTTTGATTTTTGTTTCTTCTTGTATAGTTTGAGTTCTTTGAGATTCTGGAGAGCCCTTTGTCAGAGAGTAGATTGAAAAACTATTCTGTTGTGTTCATTGAGAGTTTCTTTCTGTGCACTCTTTAGTTTAAAACATTTGTCAATTTTGGCCTTTGCTGCCGTTGCTTTTGGTGTTTTAGACATGAAGTCCTTGTGTATGTCCTTGGTACTACCTAGATTTTCTTCTATTTTTATGGTATTAGGTCTAACATTTAAAGCCATCTTGAATTAATCTTTGTATAAGGAGTAAGGAAAGGATATTTCAGCTTTCTTTGTGTGGTGTCACATTAAATAAATCCTTTCATTTCTTGTTTCTCTCAGGTTTATCAAAGATCAGACTGTGTATATTTCTGAGACTCTGTTCTGTTCCATTGGTCTATAACTGTTTTGGTACCAGTACCATGCTGTTTTGGAAGCCTTGAATAGTTTGAAGTCATCTCAAACTGTCCTTTTGTTTGGATTCATCACAATGAACCTTTTTTTCCATATGAACTTTAAAGCAGTTTTCAATTCTGTGAAACTCATTGGTAGCTTGATGGGGATCTGAATCTATAGAAACCTTGGGCAGTATGGCCATTTTCACGATATTGATTCTTCCTTCATGAGCATGTATGTCTTCCATTTGTTGTGTCCTCTTTGATTTCACTGACAGTGGTTTGTAGTTCTCCTTGAAGAGGTCCACATCCTTGTAAGTTGGATTCCAGGTATACTCTTTGAAGCAATTGTGAATGGAGTTCATTTGATTTGGCTCTCTGCTTGTCTGTTACTGGTGTATAAGAATGCTGTGATTTTGCACATTAATTTTGTATCCTGAGTTTTGCTGAAGTTGCTTATCAACAAGGAGATTTTCTGAGACAATGGGGTTTGATACAATCATGTCATCTCACAGAATTGACTTCTTCTTCCTAACTGAAACTGTTTTTTCTCTTCTGATTCTGGAACTTAAACTATTTGAATAGGAGTGTGAGAGCATCCCTGTCTTGTGAGTTTTCAAAGGACTGTTTTTGATTCAGTGAACACTCAAAATAATAGCTTTTTCCAGTAGTTTTTACACTGTTTTGTAGTATGCAAAGGGATATTTGGAAGCATTGAGGCCTATGGTGAAAAGCAAATTCTTCAGATAAAAACTAGACAGGACATTCTGAGAAATTTCTATGATGTGCATTCATCTCACAGTGTTAAACCTTTCTTTCAATTCAACAGTTAGAAACACTGTTTTGTCCATTCTGCAAATGGACATTTGGGAGCTCATTGACAATGGAAAAAGTGAATATAGGATAAAACTAGAAGGAAGCCATCTGAGAAATAGTTTTGTGATGTGCATTCATCTCACACAGTTAAACCTTTTTTCATTCAACAGTTTGGAAACACTGTTTTGTAGAATCTGTGAAGGGATATTTGGTGCATTGAGGTATGGTGAAAAACATCTTCAGAT